>JANHAO010014179.1:0-15464 GCA_026873985.1 Saraca asoca | reverse complement strand
ATACTACAATTGAATGGTTTTTAGATTGTTATGGATGGTATTGGATTGGATTTGTAGCATTTTTATGTGACAATCAGGTGTTAGTTACTAAAATAATCACTAAAAAAAATGTTTGTAAAAGCTGTTCACTAATTTAGAGACTGAAATGTTGACCAAAATTTTTTTTCCAGATTTTACTATTTTGCGACCGAAATAGCGATCGAATTTTTTATCATAAAAATTTTTACCATCGAAACAACGATCGAAAATTTTGATCGTGAGCGATCGCAAAAAATTTTAGCGATCGAAACAGCGACCGACATTTTTTGTTGCAAAAAAAATAAAACTACGACCGAACTTCTAGGATTTTAGAGATCGAAAATTGTGGTGACCAATTCGGTCGCTAAGTTCAACGACTACCCAGTTTTAGTCGCTGACTGCTCTGCGACTAGGTGTTTAGCCACTCCGTATTTTCGTTCGCTGTTCGGTCGCTAATTGAACCTGCGATCGAAAATCATGTTTTAGCAACCGAAAATTTTGATCACTAAATTGCATTTTTCTTGTAGTGACTTTCGCGAATTGATTATTCTTTGGTGTCAAAAAAATGAAGAGCTCACATTCACTCTAAATAGGTCCTTTGGTCTAAGTTACAGGCCAGAGGATCTAAGCTTTATTTGTAGGAGATTTTTATGCTACAAATCTACTTTAAGTTGCATGTGATACCAGACAAATGTATGCAATTAATTTGTTTGATTTTTTTATTTAATGACAAGATTTTTTTATTATACTTTTTAAAAAAAATTTATTAATAGTTGTCACTTTATATAAAATAAGAATTTTTTTAAAATTTTATTATGTAACTTCAAATATTTGAGTTATAATTTTTGTATATTTGTTACATGTAAATTACTTGTAAACATTTGTAAAAAAAAATTTAAGATTTTATATAAAAAATTATAATTTTTATATTAATTTTTTATAAAAAAACTCGTGGAATTTTCAAGTATGTATTGTGAGATTTTATGAAAATATAAAATAAGTGATAAAAGTTATAATTTTTTATATAAAATCTTACAATCTTTTAACAAAAAAATTGCAAGTGTATGCACATTTTGCCTTGATAAATCCACAAAAAATTACAACACCACTATTCAAACTAGCATAAAAAATCTTTATAACTTTTAAAACTTTTTAGAAAAAATTTTAAACTTCTCGTAACTTTTTCGAAAGTTATAATTTTTATATAAAATCCATCCAATATATTTAACTAATGGGTAGGACTTTCACATCACAGATATTGTTCTAAGGCACAAGTACTCTTTTTAAGAGTTTTAAAATATTGTGACACCTATATTAAAATACTAGTCTCATAACCTTTCAACATTTATTCACCAAAAGTTTTAGTATCCACCAATTAAAATTAATAGTTCTAAAATCTTATCGTAATATATATTTTATTTTATTTATCTTCATACTATGATATAATCAAATTAGTTATCATCTTAATTCTTTAACTTAATCAAATTAATTGTTATCCTAATTCTTCATTCAATTAAAATAATAAGTTAATGTCAATTATATTATTAATTTTTTAAAATTAATTATAGAAAAACTCAACATTGATGCTAGTAATATATTCAAAAATTTCCATTTCTTATTAATAAATATCATAATTCAGTTAATATAATATATCTAAATTCAAAATGAATTTCAAAATGACACGAAAAATATTATTTATTTTTGTGTATAATTAAAATAAATATTAATATTTTATTATTATTATTATAAAAATATATAAAATCATTATAATTAAATGTAGTTAATATTTTATTTTATAAATGTGTTTAAATTATTTAGTTGCCAACTAATTAAAATAAAATTATTGTAATGAGTTATCTTTATCATATCATGAAAATATCATTTATTTTCTATTTATAATTAAAATAAGTATAATAACTATTTTATTACAATTTTAAGATAAGTAAAAATTCATTTTTATTCTATAAATATGTTTAAATTATTTAATAAATAACTAATTAAACTAAAATAATTATAAATTTTCTTGATCAATTAAGCAAGACAAATGAAGGGTATTGATTAAATATGATTTTAAATAGCTAATGTGAAAAATAGAATTTGATAAAGAAGTAACACGATATGATTTTAAATAACTCACATAATTGGACACCAGAACGAGACATTCCTTGAATTTAAACAAAATTTGTGGTAATAAACATAACAAAATACTAAGTATAAAAATGATATAAAAGGTGTTTAAAGTGTGTTCATCATACATCTTGGTGAAATATAGAATTTGATGTGAAAGGATGCATAATGAGGATACCATAATGTGGAGACTTATAAATTTTCTTAGTATAAAATTATAAATCTTCTTGTTTTGAAAGAATTTAAACACAATAAAAAAATGGTTATATTTTATTGACGGTGGATTTCGATTTTACCGAAATCCAACCAACTTGAGAGGTTCTTCTAAGACTCAAACTATTTTCCAATTGAACTAACAGAGATGAGGAGGAAGAGAGAAGGAAAAGCAGCAAAGACAGAGTATTTTTAACGTGGTTCAACCAAAATTAGGCAACACTGGTCCCTACGTCCATGGTAGCATTTTATTATTCTAGAGAAAATTTAGCAGAGTTATAGTATCTCTGTTTAGGCTTAGCCTCCTGCCCTTAAGTGATCTCCCTTCTCTTATTTATAAGGCTGAGAAGGTTACAGTTGTAATTACATGATTTGTATTTCTATAACACTAAAATAAATAACAAGACAACCTAGACTATTGCAAATATCTTCTGCAGACTAGTGGTTGACTTTCGAAGCTTGCTTTCTGCGGGTGGACCCGTGATGCTGCTTCTTGCAGGTTAGTCTCACAAACTAAGTCTGAGAGGGTCGTTGCTTCAAGGTTTCCCTCAACGAGCCCTTAGCTAAGTGAGGTGTGATGTCCGTGAGCTAGGACTTTGTCTGGGTTAGGATGGTCTTCATGAGCTCGCCTTTGGCAATGTGAGCCAGATCTCGTTCCTTAGTGAGCTGGGGCTTCTACCTCATTTTGTGCTCATATAAATAGTGATATGCTGAACTTAGCTCTTTTCTCACTTGGTCTGATCTGCCATTGGGCCTTTTCCAGTCCATCTCGCAAAACTAGAAATTACTTATAACATTAAGCCCCCTAACTCTCAGCTCACTTTGTGGGCTGAGAGTTGAACAGTTTCGTTGGCAGAAAGTCTTCTTTCATGGATTACCATGCAGTCAAAGTCTTTGGTCCACCTGTCATTTTATCTGATCCAAGCTATACCTCATGCTATATGTGTCTCACTATTATGGATAAGTCTGCCTCGTTTTCTTCTAAGGCCTTTAATGGAAGTGGTTGGGAGCTCTGGACTCTTCGAACAGCGAGGACGAGCTTGTGAAACAAGCTTGCACAAAGCGAATCACTGACTGTGCGAATCGGGGGTTGTGCTCAGCATCCTAGGGTTTCAAATAATTGCATTGATTGTGTTCTAATTACATTATAGATAATTATCAACATAAATTTTGATGTTTAAGATTATTGGCTTCGCATTTTGATTGGTACATACACTAAATTTTTTATTTTCTAATTATGCATTCTTAAAATAATTGGTTCAATGCATTATTAGTATTAAATTGATTTTTATTAGTATGATAATTATTTTACCAAAGTAAACAATTAAATAATATATAATTGACAATTTTAATGTTTCACCATATACAATACAAACTAAGGAATAAAAAACCACTTATCTAACGAATAAAAAGAAACAGGAACATAAGCATGATTAAAATTAGAACCACCTATGGAGACATGAAATTTTCCAACAATAGAAAAGAGGATGATATCCTAAACCAAAACCTTGAGAGCTTGGGAAGCAAAGTGAGGACTAAGCAGAATCTTGAGCACATAGCAACTAGAAACTTAATATTAGTATGAGAACCAATAGCTAAAAGAACATATAGAAACAAGACTTAAAGACCTTCAATAAGGCATTGAATTTTAGAACAACCATAGTTCATAATAAAGACACCTTGACAAACATAAGCTTGATTCATAAGGACTAAAGCCTTACTATGAACAAATCTCCTATTTTTCCTCATCAACTTTATTATAGACAACATCATCTTGTAATCCTCATTTGGCTTTGCTAATAACATTGTTGTCATACATCAATTTTCTCTAATCTACTTTGAAAAGAGAAAACTGACTATAAAGATAAGTTTGATATTGCCACAGAATAAATAAATATCGTTTCAAACCTTCCTCAGGAGACATAGTGGCCCCTTAATTAAAAGACACCTTATTTTGCTACCCTTAGATAGAATACAACATAAGGATAATAAGAATAGTCAATTATTTTTGAATCGTAACTTGAGCCATCCAACTATGTCTTAAGGTTGTCATAAAGGAGATCTAATTGATAATTAAGATCCAAACTATAAGGCTCTAGAATAACTACATTGTAAAAATAAATGTTAGATAGTTTTTAGCTCTTGATGGCAAAAAAGGCAAAGAGAAGAAATATTAATATTTCTCTAATCAAGGAATTTAATTATAGGTAAAACAAGATAACAAATCTTCCAAAATAGACTTTGACTCTTAATAGGATATGCAACCTCCATATTTCTAATCAAGGGAAGAAATTTGTGACGAAATTTTGTCCTACTGAGAAGCTAATAACCTTTCTTGACTCTTGGTGGGAATATTTCTCTTTTTCTCTCTCTCAAAATGTCCCTCACTTCTTGCTACTGAAGCTAACCACTTCAACTCTAGCTAGTCATGCCCTTGTCAAGCCTATTGCAACCTGCTGTCCAAATCTATGTCTTAACCATCAACTGAACTCCTTTCATGTCCTTAGAAGTTTAGAACTAGTATGTGATTCTCGGCAATCATAGTTAAATACTCAAACCCTTTTTTCTTTTTAGTAATTAGTTGTTAAATCTCAAGTGCTCATAATGAGTTTATTTTCTTAATTATTATACAAATTATATTGTGTATAAGGCTAATTAGAGGAGTTCATTTGTTATTTGGAGTGTGTGTATCTTGAGTTATGCCTTCTAACTGATTGTCTTTTTGTTTAGTTTTTGTTTTTTATTTTCTATTACTTAATCTATGTATTACATTTTTTTTCATAATTTAACTTTGTAATTTGTTTTACCTACATTGTGTTTTGTAATTTGTGTCAAGTTGTTTAATTTGTACTATCATTTATGATTTTTGGTTTTTGGAGGATAAAATCATCTTTTTAATTCCTATTGACTAAATTTTCCTGATGATTTTCTAATCAAATCCATCTTATGATTGAATTCTTAGAGTTTTTGCATATGTAGCTTAGAATTTTCTTGTTGTTCATAAATATTGAAAGATCGTGTTTTTCCGTTCTCTTTTTATCTTGTTAGACTTATTTGTAAAATGCAATGATTGATTATGTCGACTTAAATGCTAATAATCTTGTTCTACCTATTGGCCCTGGATTATTAGTAGATGTTCCAAGGGATAAAAATATAACTAGTGTGTATAACTTATGAACTTACATTTAAGACTTTTTTTGTCATTGTATGATGCATACTTTTCATTAGAATTTTGTATTTGACTTAATCAAAATTTGTCAATTTTTTGCAAAATGGAAATTACATTTTTAAAATGAACAACACACTATTTTTTGTTGGTTTTGTTTATATTTTATTCAATCATGTGTTTGTTAACTATTCAAACACTTGACTATCAAATTTTCCTACAAGACAAACTTTGTAGTCAATAGAAGTTTTATAACTGTACATAATTGTAGCAAATGTGTTTTGAGTATGGACTTAGGTGGATAATTATAAAAACCCAGATTTGCTTTTTTCATCTATTTTATGAAAAGTGTTGTTTTATTTTTTGCTTTTGCTAGCTAAAGTTATGAAGGCCTTGAATATTCCAAAGGGTATACTTCATGTGCTCTTCAGAACTAAAACTAATAGGTAACTTTGCTATGCATTACTTATATTATTAGTGATATGTAGTTGTAAGTAGTAGAATAGCCCTTTTATCTTTGTTAGTCTACATAAAAGGTGAATTTAGCAAGTTTCATGGTTGCTTTAAAATTGCTTCCCTAATGTGGAATCATAGCTCTTAAAGAATCTAATGTATATCAAGTTTTCTTTCCTTTTTTTTTTTCATTGTATTATTTTTTTAAACTCTTAAAAGAGCTCATCTTGTGAATCATTCTCATCACATTGAGATCATGAAAGATAGGTTATAGAATAGAGGGGTAGTGTTAAGTAAAGACTACTTATTATTGAGGTTGGACAACTGTTGTCCATATATGGATCTTAACATATTTGGTCTTGAAATTTTGACCTTCATGCCAAATTGAGTCTTATGTTTTCAACCTTTAGCTTATTGATAATTATTGGTTCATTATGGGAATATGTGACCTAGAACTAGTAAAAATGTTAGGTGGCATATGCTTAAAAAGGAATTTCGCTCAAGGAGAATGGGGCAAAATGGCTCTTGGAGAGCACTAACATCAAACTTCTAGGTGAAATTTATATTATTTTCTTTTGTGAAAATTAATTAATGCACTAACACATTTTTCTATAATGTAAATTAGGAGTTGATTACTTATCTACCACTTATGATCATTTGGTCCCATCTCATCATGTTCTTCTTGGAGTTAGGTAAGAAAATGTTTGACTTTGGAACTTGCTTGTTACTTCTTAGCTTATTATCCTTAACCTTTTGAGTTTAAAAGCTATATCTTGTGAGTCAAAATAAATTAATGGTCTTTATTATGGAATTATTCTCTTCTTTAACAACAATAGGTTTATGTGTAGCACTAGTATAAATGATCGCGGATTACATCCTTATGAGGGAATTTTGGTAATTAGCTATGATCTTTATAGTCATGAATTTCATTTGGTTTTGCTTAAGGGATATAGCAAAATAATAGGTAAACTCTCTTTTCAGCTTTGCTTGACATTTTGTTGAAAGTTAACTGTATTAAATGATTCAAATTGGTTATGTGCTTGCAAACTGATAAACTATACAAGTCTTAGTGCTAAACCGTTGATAATGTGTATAACATCGATCATCAATGTCATTGTCATTTTTTTTATTATTCGATGTTAGTAGCTTGGCAAGCTCAAGCTATCCTATAGATTTGTTTGTGATGAATTATATAGTAACTAGTTGGTTCAAATTCTCTCAATGTCTCAATTTCTCACTTTGTTTTTTTTTTTTTTTGAAAAAAAATAAGGGTGGCATTAGTTTACTTAATGCCATCCTTTATGGATGACATTAGGTAAACTAATGTTACCTAATTATCTACAAATTGCAAACAACTTTATTAGCCACATGTTCCTAATATTTATGTCCCTATCATGTAGAATTCTATTTGAGGTTGATATATTTTCATTGTGTAGACTAATTACATTGTCAAAATCACCCTTAAGGATGGTGGTGTTCTTGGATGAATTCTCCTCCCAAACTTAAGGTCTTGTTTCTTATTCCTTCATTTATGATGAACATAATTTATACATAATTTATATCCTTTTATACTTGGTCTTTTGTCATGTTTATGTGCTTACTTGGACACTTGGGATTGGTTTTGTGATTTGTTAAGTTTTTGTGCTTAATTGAATTTATTCAGTAAATTTACACTATTTTAAGTTTTTAGCCATATCTGAAATTTTGGACCTCAGTTTTAGGTGATTCTTATGTCTTTGGAAATCTAAGAGAAAGATCTAAAAGTGTCATGAAAAGCCTAAAGCCCAATTTAGATGTTTTGAAGGTGAAATAAAGCCTAAAATCCAAAACATATTGTAGTATTGTGATTTAGAGCCCGTCCTAGTGTTTTCATCATAAGCAGAGGTCCAAAAATTGTTTTGATGAAAACTTAATCCTATAGGATAGTTAAGATCCACCCTAACATCTTTCATGAAGGGCTTGAGGGCAAATAACATTGTTTTGATTTAATTATATAGTTGTGAACTTAAGTGATTAAATCTATTATAAGTTAGACTACTCTAAAAGGTTGTCTTGGTGTTTAGCCCATAACCTGAGCTAGAAACTGATTTTTAATGCAAGGTCAAGCCCATTTAAAAGATAGGTGATAAACCTACATTTTATTTGAAGAGTGCCACATCTAAATAGGCCCCTTTCTAACCCTAAACCTAGCCCAACTAAGAGACAATGTACTAAACTTATAAGTAGTTAGCCAGACCTTTCTTGTAATATCTTTTCACTCGTTTTTGTATCATCACTAACTTTTGGTGGAGAGGAACTCTACTAGGGCAAGACTCCATATGTAATTAGGTTTACTTTTTCCTTTTTAAATTTTGCATTTTACTTTTCATTAATGCGCAATTAAATTCTATCTCAATCTAAGGGAATTTCTTTCTTGACTGTGAGACTAGATCTTAAATTTAATTTATTCCTAATTTGATTCTTTTGATTCCTTGATTTTACTACATATAATTGCCTTGGATGATTAATTAATAGGATCTATTAATTAATTACTCATTGTGATCTAATGCTAACCAAATTTCCATGGCAACTTATGGTTGTTAGTGGCTATTTGGTTGATGTAGCAATTAGGGGTTGTTTTGCTACTAAGATGAGTCAATCTTCCTAAAGAATTAAAGATAGTTAATTTGGTTGCTGTTGGGGTGATTCAATTAATTAGACCTAGTGTTTTTAGAACTTAAAGCTATTGTTAAATTAGTAGAAGTCTTGGGCTTCAATTTATTTGGCAATAAGAGCCAATTAGATGTTGGGTTTAATTGGATAGTTTAGGAGGAAATTAACAAGGATTAATTAGGTATTGGGCTTAATTGATATCTTAGGTAGGCGGTCAAAATGGGAATAACACATTAAAATCAATTATTAGTTAATGAATTAATTGCAAGAACTACTTAAATCAAGTCTTCTTACATTTAAATTCCCTTTATTGCCAATTTTGTTTTGCTTTTCATGCTACCTATTTGAGTTAATTCTTATTTGTAATTAGGTAGCCAACCCCCCCCCCCAATTCCATACTTCCACACATATAAAATAGATCACCAGTCCCTATAGACATGATCTAGACTCATCCTACTTGCTAACTTTGGTGATTTAGTACTATTTTTTATTAGTTCTAACAGCTGTCAATTTACAATTGAATTACTTGTCATATGCAATGTACCTTCATGACTTGATAAGTATGTATCTTAACTGTGTGTATCTTATTTAACATATGCAAGGAAGAATTATTGGTAGTTGGTTGTGCTCAATTTGATTCTATCTTGATAAATCAATAGGTGAACAAGGTATAAAGGATCATGATTTAATGCAAATGACCATTGTAAAGGTAAATAATTTTTATTTATTTTGACATTACATGATTATCTTGGTATTTATAGTTTGAAAATCTTTGAACTCTCTTTACATAGTTGTTAAAAAATTCTTGGTGGTAATGACCTACATTGTTATTACTATAAATTTTTAGCAAAAATAATTATTATACAAAAGATTCAAGTCACTTTACATGTTTTAGATGAGATGAAAATGTATATACATGTATAAATTAGGGAATGATAATCTTAACTATTTTATTTCTTTATTTAATTACTTCTTCTTCTCAAACATGTTACCTAAGGCCCCTTCACTTTGATCTATTTCATCATAATATGTTGCCTTTAAGCATAGAAGTATCAACCTTACGTGTTATCCTTGCATTGTAATTAAACAAAAACTATTGAAAGAGTAATTTATAAACCTCAAATAATTTATAATTGTTTGTTAATATTTCTTGACTCTTAAACTTCAATAATTGATCTAGTATTCTAAAATTTACATTCGTAACTAATTGGTTTGTTAATAATAAAATTTTATTATGTAAATACAATTGCGTGATTTATGTAATATTTTTTACATAAAAATAGAAATATTTTTACTCAATTGATTTACATTAATTATCATTAATTTATTATCATTGACAATTCCAATTGCTTATTTAAATGCATTCAGCTTGTTTTTCTTCCTATGATATTGTTAGATTGTAAACATCAATTGCTAACTAATTGATTGATATCATTATTTCTATTATAGTTTATAAATTGTTTTATATTTTATATCTAATCATAATGTAATTGCATCATTTTTTTTTAGGAATGTAACTGTATCATTTTAATGGTCAATATTGATTGGAATAATAATAATCGAGTTAAATAAGGAATATTAATAGTCTTATTAAATTGTTTAATTTCATTTGTAACAATTAATTTAATTTGAATGTAAATTAGGTAAAAATTAATAGTATCAAACAAATATTTATCAGTTTGACTTCCTTACTAGAGTTCTTGCACATTCACTTACATACATGATACATATACAGAAGTGCATAAAAGTTGTTAAAAATCATGAAAGCAATATATTAACATATAAAGATATATATTTATCAAATAATAAATAAATAATTACTATAAAACATCTTAATTGTAGTACATTAGCATTTATTTAGCAATGAATTTTTGCATATTTAATATTGATTAAATTTCAGTTATAAAAACTTTTATTTTATTGCAGCACCCATGTTAACGGGAGCTCACCACCATTATTGTGATTGATCACTACTCACCATTACCTTTTGCCATTATCCATTGTCGACCACCACCACCTACCACCATTGACTATCGTTTACCATGGCCATTAACTATTGCTTACCACCACTTTTTATCATTGGCCACTACCCAACAATACTATTATCATTAACCATTACCTTCTATCACTTTTTGCCTTTAGCAACTGCCTAACATCGCTATTACTGTTAACCACCACCTATAGCCATTGACACTACCCACTACAACTTTTCACTATTAATTACTACCCATCACTACTATCATTATTTACCACCATCCACTATTATCAACCGTTGTTAACCATCGTCCACCACTACCTACTACTATTGATCACCATCCACCATCACTTACTGCTATTGACCACCATCTATCACTTTTAACGACCAACCACCACCACCTACCTATTAGTATAAATGCCTCAAAGACAATCAATTATAATGACATGAACACTATATATCTTAGCATATTTAATAACATTATGATTTAGCCTTTTTATCAATATAGTCTTAAATATATGTATGATTGATATATGTATATTATCTTGGATAAAATCCTTGAAGTTGTAATTGTATAAAAATAAATTACAATGAAGATTATAATTATGAGATGATTTGTACATATAATTATAATTTCTAAATATCCTTGGTTATAAAAAAAATTCAGAAAACAATATATCAATTATTCATGAGTAAACTAACATATATTATGTCACATTTTTTGAAAGAATGCAGTGATCTCATAAATTATTTGATATGGAGATATTTGAACAAACACATAGGTATATGTTAGAGAACATATGATTGGATTGACCTATCATGAGAACCATTACATTATTACCATGTGTCAATGGACTTTTCATGTGAAAGGTAGTGTAAGTAATCCTTAAACTTGAGATCAACACAATATCTTATGGAGTCATTTACTTTGATTTTATTTTTAGGCTTGTACTTTTAAAGAATATATATGAATAATTTTGGATACACCACAAAGAACATGAAGATAGTCATTGATCAAAATGGAATTCATCCTCCTTAGTAACAAGGAAAGGTATTTAAAAAATGTCCTGACACTTGTACTATGATCAAAATCATAGCCTACATATTAATTGATACATAAAAGAAATTTTATGTATAATCAATTAATTATACATAAAAAGGAGTTTTATGTATGAACGATTGTGAGATAACACATGGTCAAACATACACCCTATATTAGACATTTACAAGGCTGACACTTGAACTAAATCCTAAGTCTAATTTGAATATCAAGAGATGAAATGATTGGATTACACGCTAACACCTTATCTTAAAAGGTTTTAATTTCCGCAAATCTATTCTTGGTATTTGAGTGGTCATAAAACTTTATTAGAAGCTAATCTTAATTTATGAATTTGTTTAAACAATTTAGGGAAATAGTGTTTAAATTAAAAGAAGTTTTAATTGAATTAAACTTATATAAGTTTATAAATAAATTCATTGCAAATATGCATGGAGACCTGTTGACGGTGAACTCCGGTTCTACCAGATTCCAATCAACCAGTGTAGTTCTTGAATCCCAAACCGCTTTCTAGTGGATGAAGTGAGAAACAGAGAAGACAATGAAGATGGTGGAGAGGAAGAAAAGCAAGGGAATGCAGTATTTTTGCACTGGTCCCTACATCCACGGTAGCTTTTATTAATCTAAAGTGAATTTTATAGAGTTTCAATATCTTAGTCTCAGCCTATTCTACAAAGGTCCTCCTCCTATTTATAGAAGGAGGAAGGTTATAACTATAATTTTACATATTACAAATACATCATTACAAACATTAAATGTACAAGATAATTATCTCTTGCAATCCAGCTCTTGTAGAATACTTTTTGTGGGTGGGCCCCATATGTCTACTAGATTTAAGACCTGATGTAAGTCAGTCTGTTGATCTTTTAGCTGGACAATACGCCCGATCTTACGAGCTGAGATGCTTGGCTCGGGGTTGTTGCTGGCTTTCTTCAAGCAAAGTGAGCTTAGCTCTTGGTGAGGCGAGCTCTAACAAGCTATCTCTCTGGCTTCGAGCTTTACTTGCATTCTGGCCTCACGATTAGCGAGGTGGAGTTACTTTGGCAAGTTAGGCTATCTCTAACTGGTTTTCGATCTTCACCGGGCTTTTACCTTTTCATTCCAGATTTTGCCCATAACATAAACCCCCAACTTTCAGTTTACTTTACAGACTGGGAGTTACAATTTTCTTGATGCCTCAATTGCAGTCAAAGTTCTTGCATTCGGACTACCATATTGTCTTCTCTATCTTGCAGACTTTCATTTCATTTGCTTTGGCCATACCTCCTACTGTGGATAACTTATAGCCATTGGCGTGGCGGCTTCATTTTCTCTGGACCGTCTGATCTAAAATAGTCAATTGTCCATTGGGATTTTTCACTGAACCCAAACCAGTTTATAAGGCTTGAGAAGCTCTTCTTGCTTCTTCGTGAAATGGCTCGATGGAAGTTTTAGTTAAGCCCCCAATGTTTCTAATAGTTCAGCTTTCAGTGAAGTGTTTTGAGGCATGTATGGCCTACTACAAAAGACCACGAGGTGTGAATAGCTTACTGCATGTGACTCCCATGGATAGCTCTTTATGCTAGCTATGGGAGAGTCTTATGCACATCTTGGATTATTTTCTCACAATCCTGCTGTGGGGTTCAGCCTTACCAGACAAACTCCTAGCGTTTTTTGAATTGCTCTAGGTATGAAGGAGCTGCTGGCTAGGGAAGGATATAAGCAAGAGCAGTCGAGCTTACTGGTCTTCCTACGGGTGGGAGTTTATCTCCCAATAGTTGGCTTTCTTCTTTTCTGTAGAAGTGATAGCTATAGGCTTTATGCTTTTTATTTCTGTATTTCTCATCTTCTGATGTAATTTTACCTCATTGAATGAGGCCTTCAATGAATAAGCTTTCTTTTCGTAATTTTTGAATGTTGCTTTGCACTTTTCGAATGATGAAGCATTTTTCCGTAAAGTTCAAATGAATAAGACATTCAGATGACCAATTGGTCATATTTAGTCAACAAATCTTGGCATGTGAGCTGAGCTTGAAAAAAGAGATCACATGTGAGCTGTGATCATTTAGTCACATAAGAGCTGCATTTTATTACTTGTGCCATAGCAAATTTATTGCTTAGTAGGCAGGTAGCTAAGTTCATTCTGACATCCTTGTGTCTTATCAAGCTCATAGCTCTTTGTCAGATTTTGAGTGTTTAATAGTGCTTCCACACCTCGGTGAGCTCTTGGCTGCACTGGATTTTGAGTGTACCGATGAGGTAGACTTTGCACTGTCTCACCCCCAGATGATTTATATCACTGAGATGTATCGACGAGGTAGGCTTTGCACCGTTTCACCCCCAAATGAATCCTTTGTGGATGTATCGACGGGGTAGGCTTTATGACATCTCACCTTCAGATGAATCCATATAATTTTAGCTTATTAGGATGTATCAACGGGGTAGGCTTTGCACCATTTCACCCCTAGATGAATCCCTTGTAGATGTATCGATGGGGTAGGCTTTGCATCATCTCACCCCTAGATGAACCCATATAATTTTAGCTCATTAGGATGGATCGATGGGGTAAGCTTTGCACCATCTCACCCCTAGATGAATCCTTTGTGGATGTATCAATAGGGTAGGCTTTGCATCATCTCACCCTCAGATGAATCTATATCTCAATTGATCAGCTGAGAATGATTTTGAATCGATATGAAATAGTTTTGTGCAACGTTCCACTAGGAGCAATCAGAAATTTGAGATATTTTCATTAACCTTAGTTATAATGTTACAGGATCAGAATATGATTTTGATGGAGAGCTCTTAGTCTTGATTAGCAATTTGTCGAGTCTGTTAAGCTTGTTGCTCTGACGGCCTTACCACATAATCTTATAATCAGCCTCTTCTAATGAGGTCTTATATGGTATCCCTTAGTGCCCAACATTCCAAGGTGGCATGCTCGATCTCATTATGGTAAGCACAAAATCTACTAGAGTCCCTGAATTTGCTAGGGCTCTTATAGGCTTGGGCTTCCCAAAGTCCTCCCTACCCCTTTATGCAGCGAAGATTCTGTCTTATGAGTCGGATAGGATGCTATAGCTTTCGTAGTGACCTCAATGCTGGGGTCATATGCTCTTAGCCCTCTTCGTGGGCTGGTCAACGGGATTGTTATTCTAACTCCCTTCATTCCTCTTTTTGCTTTGAGGAATGCTAACCGTCTCTCCTTTTTACTTGAGCTCTTTAGTGCCGAAGGTCTCCTCCCATCTTATTTGTTTGGCAACTCACTCATAGAATTCAGTGAGATCTCGAGTTGGGGATTTGTAAAAGCTTTTGTATAACTTTCCGTCCTTGCAGAGTCTTACTGAGATTGCTATCAAAATGCTTTTTTTCAAAGGATTTTCTACGGAGTTACCTTCGTGCCTAAACTAGGCTATATAATCCTTCAATAATTCATTCTTGCGCTGAAAGACCATCGCAAGATGGCAGAGAGGTGCGAGCTGTCTCTTCAATGCTCGGTACTGGTCGATAAATTTCTTTTGACATTCTTCCTAGCTATTGATGCTGCGAGCTGGGAGGCTCTTAAACCATGCTCGGAGTATACCTCCTAATGTGGCTGGGAAGACATGACATTTAACCTAAGGGTCAGCTATTTAGAGATCCATCTAAATATTGAACATATCCAGATGGTCGCATAGATCACTATTTCCATCATACAGCTGGATCGCGGTGTTAGGTTTCCTTGGCCATAGGGGGCAGCCAAGGGCTAAGAATTTCAAAAATTTCTTCTCCCCTTTGGTTAAGGAAACTCCCACAGATCCACCAGTTTGAGGTCTCAAAGC
>JANHAO010014178.1:0-15455 GCA_026873985.1 Saraca asoca | reverse complement strand
TAGAAATCAGTAGCAATTTATAGCAAATAGTGAAAACAAATATATTTTTATATCATCAAATATAAATGTCTAAAATTTGTTTTTCAACATTAAAATTATTGTGTAGCTTTCAAGTGTCTTAATCAAACAAAAACTCACAATTTTCACTCTAAGGCTAATAATACTCATGGACATGGTCAGATGTATGGTAGCAAATTTGAATTTTATTAAACTTTCCATGGGGTAATGCTTTAAAGAGCACAATGTATAATCTGAATCAAGTTCCTAGTAAGTTTATATCTAAAACCCTACATGAATTGTTGTATGGGAAAAGCTTAGTCTTGGGTATTTTCATGTCTAGGGTTATAGGGTTGAAGTAAAGCCATATAATTTGTTACAAAGTAACTTAATCCAAAGATTGTTGATAGTCACCCACACCAGTAGGATAATTAAAGCACATCATTTTGTTTATTTTGAGGATTGCTTAGGCAATGGGAATAAAAGAAACCACATAACATCTCTCTTGGAGAGGTACAAGTTGTTATTCTAGTAGCATTGTCATTAGTTGAAACAAACTACCAAAAGATGATTCAATACAATAAATGATAAAACCAATGGTGGAAGTTGGAGAGCTTAATGTTCCACTGGTAGTAGAAAAGAACCAAGTTCTATCAATGAAGTACTGTTGAGGAAATTCTAAATGGCTCATACACCTGAAATTACTAATGACTATTTGGTGTAACTACAAGAGCACGAGTTTAGCATTAATAATGGTAATGATTTCACTAGTTTTCAAGAAGGCATTTCAAGTCTTGATTTTCTAGAATACATGAAGGTCTTGATTAATGAATTGCGTTTTTATGCTTCATAACAATATGTGAGATTTCATGGAGTTTGACAGTTGTTAAAGCTACCAGAATTTAATATACCAAACTACCCTAATTTTGTAGGAGGTTGAGAGTGCCATCATAGACATCAATTATTGTTCTTGCTATTTTTATGAAAGGTCTTCCTAGAATAATAGGAGCTGGATTGGATGAAGCATTATTTGCTATATTTAAAATGTAAAAGTCTATTAGAAAGATCAGACCATTCACCTATACTGAAACATCCTTAACAACTCTTTTAGGATAAACATTAGACCTATTCACTAATTATATAATAACACCAGTTTCTTTTAGAGGCCCTAACTTCAAATATGCATAAATAGAATGTGGCATGACATTTATGAATGCACCTTAGTCTAGCGTGACATGTTCAAAGTAAGTCCTATGAATTACATAGAGGATTGTGAAGGTATCTGCATCCTTATATTTTTGGGGTAATTTCCTTTGAATGATAGCAAATACATTTTCTCTTATACTTATTTTCTCACTACCTTTCAATTTTCTTCTAGTGGTGCATAGCTCCATAAGAAACTTTGCATATCTTGGAATTTGTTTGATCACAGTACATAAGGGTATATTCCTTTGTAACTTTATGAAAGTATCCAAGATTCGTTACTCTTGCTCTTTTTTCTTGGATTTCATTCTACTAGGGAAGGGAAGGGAGAGAAAAATAAGATTGCCAATTGGTTAAGAGCTATTTTTTTCTTCTATATTTTCTACCTCTTTCTACTTGCTAAAGCTAGTATCTCTTGATTTTTAGTCTTTACTTCCTTTCTACTCCTTAGCAGTATTGCACTTGCATTTTGTCCAAGATTCAAAACTATTTGGGAAGGTAGCTTGCTTGAACCTTGACCTTCTAGCTTGCTAATTTTTGTTGCAAGTTGACTCATTTGTGTCCCCAAGTTTTGAAATTTGACATTTTCTTCTTGTTAGAACTACAATGTATTGGCTATTGTTTCTTGTTAAAATTGCAAGTTACTATTGACCAGAGGTTGAATTGGATCTTTAAGATATTTGTTGGAAGATGGAGCTTGGTTTGGTTATTATTTGGCTTGGACTTAAGGTTGAAACTGAGCTTGTCTAGCTTGGTTTCCGTATCTTAGATTTGAATGGTCTCTCTAACCAGGATTATATAAATTGGAGTACAAGTTATATGGCCTCTATGGCTGTCCTAAAAACTCTCTATTTTCTAGAAATCCTATTATTGCTTGAACTTGATAGAGTGGCTCTTCTTCTTGTAAGGTTGGACACATATTAGTGTTGTGTATAGAAACTGAGCAAATCTTATATACTTTAGCTGCTTGCATTTGTTTCATGGTCATTTGCCAAACTGGTGAGGTTAAATATGAAATTTGCCTCTCAAGGCTAGATATATTCACCCCATTTACCTACTTCGTTAAATAATCCATTATGGTTCCAAACTACTAGGAGTTTGTTGCCATTTTTACAATTAGATTCCTTACTATTTATGGAGTTATTTGCCAAAGCTCCTACACTTATAGCATTTATCATGCTTCTATCCATTGGTAGAAATCCTTTATAGATATACTAAATCAAGAGCTAGTTACTAATTTGATGACATGGACAATTAGCACAAAACTTCTTAAATCTCTTCTAGTACTCATAGAAAATATTTCTATTATATTACTTGATGCTACAAATTTCCTTTCTTATGTTTCAAGAGTTGGTCACTAATTTGATGATGTGGACAGCTAGCACAAAGCTTCTTGAATCTCTCCCAATACTCATACAAAGTCTCTCCATTGTATTGCCTAATGCTACAAATTTCCTTCCTTATGTTTGTAGCTCTTGAAGCTAGCAAATATTTCTTCAGAAAGAGTCTCTTCATTTCATGCCATGTGTTTATTGAGCCAAATGGAAGATAGTGTAACCAATCCTTAGTTGAATTTGCTAATGATAAGGGAAAGGCTCCTAGCTTAATTCATTTCTTTGAAATTCCTTAAGGCTTTATGGTAGAACAAACAACATGAAATTCCTTTAGTTGTTTATGTGTTTCCTCACCAATCAGGCCATGAAAAGTAGGCAGCAAATGTATCAAGCCATATTTGAACTCAAAGGCTGCATCAATGTCAGGATAATTAATGCTTAAAGGCTATTGGTTTAAATCTAGACCAAGTAATTCTTTCAAGGTTCTATGATTAAGATCTATGTTTTCCATGTTTAAATCAGTATATGAGTGGTTGGAGAGCAGATCAATGGCTATGCCCATCCTAGGGGACGGAGCTCTTGATTGTTTAATTAGTGAAGAAGCAACTTGAATGAAAGAAGTATGCCTAATCTCTCTCCTTAAATTCTACAAAGTTATTTCAATTTTTGGATCAAAGAATAGCTTAGAATTATATGAGGATCGAGCCATACATTGGAGAAACCACAAAGTAAACAAAAACAACAGAAACAAAATTATGAAAATTGGTAAAATAATGATAGAAAATACTAAAAAAAAAACTAAAGAAACCTTATTAAATAAAGAATTTTGGCAAAAATAGGTGGGGGTTTGTGGCAGATCATAGATTTTGATTAACATATCAAAATCTTCAAGATTTGTATGTTTTATCCCTAAATTCCACCAAAATTTTTGCCTTTGAACTTTATTGAACAAACTTGAAAACTTGTAAAACTAGGAAAATAGGGGTGAAAGCATTGAAAAATAAGCAAAATTTAAAACCTAAATCCTAAATTCAATAATCTTAAATCTAAATCTAAATCTTAATCCTACCAAAAAATATAAAAATTAATAATCAATCAATCCTCTAATAACAATTCCAAAATTTTGACGATTGTCGAAGTCATCAGAATTTAATATATCGAGCTACTTTAATTTTGTAAGAGGATGAGTCCAAATTGACCCCAGTGGATTGGATGACTTATCTAAGTGTTAATTAGATTGGTTTTTTTTTATCAAAGACCTAATTCATAAATTGAATTTCAAAGTTAGTATAACAATCAAATAGAATTTGAATTGTAACAAGGGAAATTCAATTCAAAAATCTTCAATCCAAGAGAGATTCAAACATTTAATTCTAAGATTGATCCTAGACACAAAATGCATTATCTCTTCTTTGATTACTTAGTTAAGAATTAATTTAAGGCTGGCACCCAAATTAAATTCTTATCATTCTTCCCTAATTTCATTAATTCAAGTCCAGTATCCAAATTAAATCTTATTGCTAACTAACTCGAGCCTAATACCCTAATCAAATTAACAATATCATTAAGAATAAGAAGAGGCTAAGATTGGATAAAAATTATACACTAGTGCATAATCATTTACCATTCTAAGTTTCCTTTGAGTGTTGAACAATCATACACCAACGCATAATCATAATGGCTAATTACTACTTTACTAAACTATAATAATAATAATAATAATAATAATAATAGATTATGAAGTTTAAGCTTGTAGATAATCATAATAGACAATAAAATAAAAGGCCTTATTAGGTAATCATCTTGTGCAATTAAAATAGAGGAACAACAGGTAATCAAATTAGGAATAAATCAACAATACAAATAAGGTCTCACAATTACAATTGAATTGAAGCAGAATTTCCCTTAAATTGAAAGAAGAGTTTAGCTACTCATTATAAGAGATTTAAAAAAAAAATGAAAGGAAAATAAGACCTAAAAAAGGCTAGTGTTCTTGCCTTAGGAGAGCTCCTCCCTCTTTACAAAGTTAAAGAAATAGAAAGAATCCCCCTTCAAGTGTTTTAGTTAGGTTTTTCTATTAGTTCTCTTGTTTTCTACTTAGGTTGTTGAATTGGGTTGGATAAGGGAACAATTGGACTTTGGTGTCTCCATAAGAGTTATAGCCCTACTTATTGGCAATCCAGTGGCCCAAAACTTGTGCAAAATAGAGTTTTCTAACCCAAATTATGAATTAAAACTTGAGACAGGCTTTACAAAGTACACCAACCTTGTAACAGATTCTGCCTTTCAGCTTTGGAGTCCTATAACTCCTTTAAAACGACACATTTTCACCTTGAATCCTTCTTGAATGTTGTAGATGTGGATCTTAGTTGTCTAATGGGCTTGTGTTCATATCATTTGAAGGATTGGAGCTCCAAATATGATAAAAATACCATAATTGGTTCTAGATCAATAGGCTAACACTCAACTTCTAGACTAATTTTGACACACTAAACATTCAAATTAGGCTTGAGACTCTTCATAACAATGGTAGGTCTTTCTATTTAATTTCAAATGATATAATAATAAACCTAATAAGAGGTCAAGAACTCCTAACAACTAAAAGTTTGAAACAGTATTAAATTACCTAATTAATCCAAACTAGTCTTAAATCTGACCAAATCATGAAACTAATCATAAGTACTCTAATTTGCACATAACCATGAGAAAAGACTAAATATATAAGTGATATAGAATATGTACATATTGCACTCATTAGAGTTGCCTATTGATTGTAATCCTATTAGATGCAAGTGGATCTTTATGACCAAAAATGATACTTAAAGGAAGATTGAGAGGTACAAGGCCAAATCGGTGGCAAAAAAGGCCACATTAAAAAAAGGTGTTAGTTATAAAAAATGTTTCTTACCTTTTTTAATTGAAGACATGTTTCAAGTTGTTATGACACTAGTGGCTCATTTTGACCAGAAGTTTCACTAGATGGATATTAAAATGGCCTTGTTAAATGTGTTAGTCCTGAAAGTTAGATAGCTAGATAATATTTAAGATCTTTCCCTTATTCCCGTTGGGGAAACTTATACTCTTTATAAATCTAAATCAATTTAATAGCTAAGTCAAATTTGTAGTGTAATTGTTAACTTTAATTCGTATGCATAGCAGAAGTCTTTCTTTTATCATATTGTGTAGTTAACAATTAATTAACCAATTTAATGAATTAGTAGAAAAATAGATTACAACATTAAATGCAAACCCAGAATTAAATAAAATTCAATACAACAAAAATCCAAGACAAAATTTGAGCAGTAATTGTCTAGAATTCAAAATTACAAAATCTTAACTTTGCAAGAATATAAATGTAGAAATTAAAGAATTGAGACACAGATTTTTTTAAATGGTTTAACTTAAATTGAAACTACAATTCAAGTCTATTCCATTGGATCAATACTCAACCATATGATCCCTTTTATTAATAAGCATAGGAATTTAATAGAGCCCCTATTGATCAGTTTTACAATAAGAAATTGATAGGCTCTTGTAATACCTAAGATACAAAAATTCTAAATCTAACCTAACTATAATCAACCTCACAACTAAGAAGATCAAACAAGAATTCAATGCACTTACTACAAATTGCAATCAACCTCACAATTTTAAAAGGATGCAAAGGAAAAATCAACTTTTTCCTTTGTATCTAGATTTCTAACCCTAGAAATCTTAAAGAATAACAAAGACAGAGTTTAGAAATATAATACTATCAAATTGAGATGTAAATCTCAATTATCTATGTAGAAATCTCTTTCAGATTGCTCAAGATTTGATTACATCATTCAATCCAAGAGAGGTGATGAATATTAGGTGAAAATTCTGTATTTTTCCTTTTTCTATCATAATAAATATGAAAAATGTTCTATGAAAAAAAGAAATAGCTTGGTCTATTTATAGTTGAAACAAAAATAACTAATTTTTAGTCCTTGAATCGATTCATGAATCGATTAGCAATAGTTATAACAAACTTCCAATTAATTAATTAATTTATGAATTGATTCAGATCATGCAAAAATCCATCACTAAATCGATTGATGAATCGATTTGGAAAAGTTCCAAACCTTTGGTAAGAAAAGCTTTCTTCATGAATCAATTGGTGAATCGATTCAAATTTATTTCATAAATTTTCTAGTGATGAATTAATTCACACAGTGAAAAATGATTTTTATAAAAATTTAACTTCTGAAAGAAAATGTAAAAATTTGTTTGAAAACTTTTAATTGAACATTCATTTTAAGTGACTTATTTTACCTCATTGTAAGTTATTTTAGAAAATATAATTGAGTAATTTGAGTAAGATTTCTTTTAAAAAAGATCCTAAGAAATAAAATGAAAACTTAATACTAAGGTTGATCTTTTGACCAAACTTTGATCAACTTTGAATCTTGCAAAATAGATAAACACTTAAAAATAAAGTTAGCTCATAATATTGACTGAAGTATTTTTCTAGAATTATTTTTTAATAAAATTAATTTTCAATTATCAAAATTAAAGAAAAGGTGTAGCTAAGATATCCTAAGCTAACAATCTTCCCCTTTTTGATGTTAACAAATAATTTAAATGAGAATCAAAGTCTCTCAAAAAGGATAGTTTTAGATGAGAATAAAAATGTACTACACATATTTTGACTCATCTTATCTTCATAAAATTTTTTATCGAATTTCCCTTTTTTTGAAAATTTTATCTTTCTCCTAAAAGAAATGTTTGATTTTATTTGTTTTTGAAAATCTCATCTCTCCATATTTGTTTTTGAAAATCTCATCTTTCTCCCCCCTTTTGGCACATCAAAATGGATTTGGTGCTCAATAAAAAGAGGAAAAAAATTAGATCTTAAAAAAAATCAAAATAATAGCCCTTTTTTAATTTTACTTACTCTTTTTCTTGATAAAAATTATAGCTTTTGAAACAAAAACTTGATACATAATAAGCCAGAAAATCATAATCCAAAATAATAAACCAAAATCTATACATAAGATAAAGTAAAATTCAAAATATGCAAATGACAAAATATTTACATAATGACCAAAATATCTAGTATCAAATACAATGATCAAAATAACAAAGTATCCAAAACAATAATCCATAAAATAATATAACAAAGTATCTAAAGAATCACATAATAACATCCATAGAATCAAAATAGAATAGATATAATGAAAATGGGAAAGGGGTTAAGGGATACATGACACAATCAACAACATACTCAGTAGGTGGATTTTGTTCAGGTTTAGCTTGAAGTTCAGCTTCTTCATCCCATTAGTGTATTTACTATGATATTTCATACAGTTGAGTCTAAAGTATTGAGTTACTCATTAACCATGCTTTGGAGTGTACGAACATCTTTTTCTACATTTCCCATGTGGTCCTCTAAAGACTTAAAGAATGATTGATGTGTGTCAAGGTGATCTAGTAAGTGAATGTGCAATTTTCTCATTTCTTCAACTAATCTGTTTTCTAACTCACTAGGTAACCCTGTTCCCCCTAAGCTTGATGTTCCTTCAATGGTTTGGGGAACCTATACCCTTTTCCTTTTCCAAATTCCTCTGTCATCCTATTCTAGTTGCATCTTATGCAGGTGTATGGTAGTTATCATGGTTGATGTATTTATTGGATAAAATTGATTTTCTTCAGAATTTGGTAGTTTAAATTTTGCAAAAATTAAGGTAAGAATCATACCAAATAAGAGGAAGCCAACATCTGAATGTTTTGAACACTCTCCCAGATATTTTAGTATATAATATGAAATATTAAAATCAAATTAGTTTTTGATGATCCATATTATAAGCAATTCATCCTTCACAATTTGAGTAAAATTTGTTACCCTTGCAAGCAACACCTTAAAAATAGCATAATGTAAGATCCTATTCTGAGGGGATAGGCCAGTAATTAGTAATTTTCCACTTCCATCCTTGGGGGTGGAATAAGGAAATAATAGTTTAATGATAGATTCCCTGCTATAGTCAGGAAAAGATCCTACAATGAGCTTAGGTGCTAATGCATCCATATAAAAAATGTTAGCCAATAATTCTGTGTCAACAATAATGTGTTTATGCATGATATAGCATGGCAACTTATCATTAGCAATTGCTAAGTTTGCATGGAACATTTTAACTAACCTAGGATAGGTTATGGTCTTATGTGTAAAAAACTTTTCTAACCTGTATTTTCCTAATAAAGTAGGCAAATGAGTAATTTCCAATAATTTTTCACTAAAGCACTTAAAGGGCTCTATTTTCCTATTTGACAACTATAGGAAATTGGCATACTCACTTTATGATTTAAAGTGTGTTTCTTCTCCTACTTGTGTTATGGATTTTCTTGTCTCCTTGTCTTTTTTCTTTGAGATTGCAAGCTTGATGTATTTTGACATTTTCTTGAGGTTAGGGTTTCAAGATGTGAAATTGGGATTGGGTGATTTTGTGAAGTTTTAAAGAAATTTATCAATGAGAATTGATAGATTTAGTGTTTCTAACAATTTTGTGGAAGAAATTTGAGTAAAAACGATTTAGATTTGAGATTAGGGTGAGAGAATTTGAGAGAGCTTTTGGTGGTTCAAAAATGGGTTACTGTTAAATGAGGTCAAAATTGATTTGGTATATATAGAAAGTAGGCTATGAATCGATTCAATAATCGATTCATAGTGTGTTTTAATGTGTTGTGAATTGATTCAGGTGTAAGTTTTAGAATGTTGAATCGATTGTGTTATGAAATTATGAATTAGGATTCTTGAGTGAATCGATTCTGTAATTGATTATCTTAAAGGTGAATTGATAGTTGAATCAATTTAAAATGGTAGATAAAAGGTTTTTAGAAAATTCTAGAGTTCCCAAAAGATTGAAAATTTTATGAATTGATTCTTAAAAAATTATGAATCGATTCTGGAATCGATTCAGAAACTTTTGAAAAACCTAGAAAAATTCTAATCGATTCTGAATCAATTTAGGCAATCATGAAAATAGTTTTTTGTGCAGTTTTGTTTTATAACAGTTTAAAAGTAATGTATTTACTAGTAACACTTAACTCAATGCCATAGAAACTCAATCTTCACTTCAAGTACTTGCAAAACAAACCTAGGGATATCTCTGATGCCTAAATTAGTAACTGCATTGTAAGATATAATATCAAATATAAAAATTTCTTCTAAAAATGTTTCAACTCTTCATATGATCCAATTTCTAAATATTACCATCATATCAGTTTCTGACAAGACAACTTCACTCTACCTTTTTGCATTTTATCTCCATATCTGCAAAACAAAAATTTATTTTTGCTTTTGTGGTACCTATCTAGTTATGGGTCCAAACTTCTTAGTAAAATTAGCAATATATCTCTTAAGTAACCAAACCAACTTTTCTTTTGGTTTCAAAATATATGTACCATTTCTGTATGGACAATGTTTTATATAATGTCCTTTATGGTTATAGTAATAACATGTAATGTATGCAGAATTCCATTTGAATTTAGTCCTCTCATATCCTAATCCAAATTTATTCTAAAATTGTTTCTAATTTTCTAGAATATCATTAAATCTTCTATTACTATCAGTGAATCCTTGTAGTGATTTTGTCAATAAAGCTATTTTAGACTTATATGACTCATACTATTCACATACCTTTCTTTCATTCAATTTATCAACTAAAGCATTTAAATCACTATTTTCTTTTTCTGATTGTTTCAACTTTTTCAACAAGTTTTCTTTTTCACTCTTAACTTGCTTTAGGTTTTTCCTAGTTTTAACCAGCAAATCATACATCTCAACATACAAATCATCAGCATCAGAATCATTTTCAATATCATTATTTGAATTAGTAATATACGTACCATGTGAAAACGATAGATACTAAAATACCTCGACATCCTTATCAAATCCAACCATAAGACAAAGATGTGCTTCTTCATCTGTTACCTCATCTTCTATTGAATCAGCATCTCCATCTTCCCAAAAAGCTAAATTCCCTTTTCTTGATCTAGTTTTCTCTTCTTTCTTTCACTCTCAAGTTTTTTCTTCAAATAGACTGGACAGTCTGGCTTTATGTTTCCAGGCTTTTTACATTCAAAGCAGGTTGGTGTTGTATTTGATATACTTCCTTGTTCACCCTTGTTCTGCTTTCTTTTTAGTGGTGGAACATTAACTTTTTTTTCCTCTCTGTTCCTTTTTTCTTTCAAAATCCTCTACAACTTGTTACTTATTAAAGCCATTTCCTCTTTTTCATTTATGACTTCATCATTTTTTGATTGATCCTCGTCTGAATCAAGTGTGCTTGAAGCTTTTCAAGACTAGTGTCTTTTTTTCTTTTTATCATCTCCATTTTGTTTTGTATCTTTTGAGTTCCAACTCGTGTTCTTCCAGATTTCCAAAAAGTTGCTGGATAGTTGGTATGCCCATCTTTAATGATCCCTTGATGGTTGTTAGTTTGGACTGCCATTCTTCAGTTAATGATCTTAAAATCTTATGAACTAGGTCAACATTCTTAAACTTTCTGCCAAGCAACATTAGATGACTAATGATTGTTGCGAACCTTTGTATCAAATCTCTTTATTGACTCACCTTCCTCCATCTTAAACATTTCATATTGTGATACTAGAACATGCACCTTTGATACCTTTACCTGTGTAGTGCCTATGTGTGCAATTTCTAAGATATCCTAAATTTCTTTAGCCGTAACACAATTAGAGATTCTTTCATACTCATTAGGTGATAAAAAGTTAGAAATAATCCATTTTACTTTAGATGTAAGCAAATGTCTTTTTCTCTCATCTTTAGTCCATAATGATTTAGGCTTAGGCTGTGGTATTCCATTTAACAATGTCATGGGTGGTTCATAACCTTCTTCAACTAAATTCCGCATGTCTATGTTTGTAGTCTTGATGAAATCCCTAATTTTCTATTTCTAGTATGTATAGTGTTCACCATTAAATCCTGGGGATTTATGCACAGAAGGGCATTCTGGTAAGAAAATAAAGCTAGAATCCATGTTTTCTCTAAACTAGAAGAGCATCAAGAGCCAAAGCTCTGATACTAACTATTGGTCCTAAAAGGTAGACAACTAGATAATATCTAAGATCTTTCCCTTATTCCCACTGGGGAAATTTATACTCTTCATAAATCTAAATCAATTTAATAGCTAAGTCAAATTTGTAATGTAATTGTTAACTTTAATTCGTATGCATAGTGGTCTTTTATCAAACTGTGTAGTTAACAATTAAGCAATCAATTTAATGAATTAGCACAAAAATAGATTACAACATTAAATGCACATCCAGAATTAAACAGAATTCAATATAGCAGAAATCCAAGATAGAATTTAAGTAGTAATTGTCAAGAATTGAAAATTACAAAATCTTTAACTTTGCAAGAATATAAATGCAGAAATTAAAGCATTGAGATATAGATTTTTTAAGTGGTTCAACATGAACTAAAATCGTAATTCAAATCTACTCCATTGGATCAATATTCAACCGTATGATCGCTTTTATTAATAAGCATAGGAATTTAACAAAGCTCCTATTGACCATTTTTACAACAAGAAATTGATAGGCTCTTGTAGTGCCTAAGATACAAAATTTCTAAATCTAACATAATTGTAATCAACCTCAACTAAGAAGATGTAACAAGAATTCAATGCACCTACTACAAATTGCAATCAATCTCACAATTTCAGAAGGATGCAAAGGGAAAATCAACCTTTTCATTTGTATCCAGATTTCTAACCCTAGAAATCTTAATGAATAACAAAGACAGAGTTTAGAAATACAATACTATCAAATGAGATGTAAAATCTCTTTCAGATTGCTCAAGATTTGATTAAATCATTCAATCCAGGTGAGGTGATAAATATCAAGTGAGAGCTTTTTGTTTTTCCTTTTTCTATCACACTGAATATGAAAAACATTCTATAAAAAAAAAAAAAAGAAGAGTTTAGTCTATTTATAGTTGAAATAGAAATAATCAATTTTCAGTCCTTGAATTAATTCATGACAGTTATAACAAACTTCTAACTAACTAACCAATTTATGAATCTATTCAGATCATGTGAAAATCCATCACTGAATCGATTGATGAATCGATTTGGAAAAGTTCCAACCCTTTAGTAAGAAAAGTTTTCTTCATGAATCGATTGGTGTATCGATTCAAATTCATTTCACAAGTTTCCTAGTGATGAATCAATTTGTGAAATGATTCACACAGTGAAAAATGGTTTGTATAAAAATTTAACTTGTGAAAGAAAATGTAAAAATTTGTTTGAAAACTTTTAATTGAACATTTATTTTAAGTGACTTATTTTGCCTCATTGTAAGTTATTTTAGAAAATATAATTAAGTAATTTGAATAAGATTTTTATTACAAAAGATCCTAAGAAATAAAATGAAAACTTAATACCAAGGTTGATCTTTTGACCACGCTTTGATCAATTTTAAATCCTACAAAATAGACAAACACTCAAAAATGAAGTTAGCTCATAATATTGACTGAAGTATTTTTCTAGAATTGTTTTTCAATAAAATTCTTTTTCAATTATCAAAACTGAAGAAAAGGTGTAGCTAGGATATCCTAGGCTAATAGAATGGTGATTAGTCAAAAACTATTTGTGTAAATTAATCAGACGGTTTCTAGAGAAAGAACACCTAGTGTATAAATTTCAAATATCAATATATTATTTGAATAAAATGTTTAGACAATGGTATTTCAGGATTGTTGATATTGTTGCTTCTCTTTGGGTTCAAAGAGAGTGATGCAGATTTGTGTATCTATTTTAAGATAGAAACGAGCAGATTTATGATTCCAATCTAGTATGATTGATGATATTCTCCTTAAAAATAATGATTTGAGCCTTATGATTAAGGTAAAGTAGATGCTATCTACGCAATTTTAATATGAAAGATCTTAGTGATGCTTATTTCATGCTAGGCATATAGATCCAACATGATAAATTTTGGGGTCTTTTTGGCTTGTCTGAAAAATTGTATATTGAAAAGGTACTCAAAAGGTTTAATATATTTTATGTGCTCTTAAAGTACTGCATCGTTCTAGAATGGAGAGATTCTTTCAAAAGCCCATTGTTTTTAAAATGATGAAGAAAGATCAAATATACAAAGTAGGTCCCATATCTTTTAGTTGTTAGTAACTTGATGTATGCTCAAATATATACACATCCTGATATTGCTTATGCGATTAGTGTACTTGTGAGATACTTGAGTGATCTTGGTAAGAAGCATTTGATTGTTGTGAAGAAAGTTATGAAGTACCTGTAAGCTATAAAGGATTTTATGCTGATCTATTGTAGATATGATGATCTGGTTGTTATAGGCTACTTTGACTCTGATTTTATGAGTTATCCAAAGATGTAAAGTCGACATCTGGATACATCTTTATGATGAAAAGAGAGTTATTTTGTGGAAAATATTGAGTAGTCAATCATGATAACCTCCACTATAGTAGTAAAGTATGTCACATGTTGTAAAGCATTTGTAAGGCTATTTGGTTAAGAAATATGATATATGGATTTAAAATTGTTAAAAACATTTCTAAGAACTTAACTATATGTTGCAACAATGTGCATATTTGTTTTATGACATATCGATGGAAATAGTTAGACTCTATCTCATTGTTGTATTGAGATTTATTGATCCTCATTTTGGCATCTTGCGTGCATGTGTAGACCATTTTCTAAAGATGTGCAAATAATCACATTTTGATATGTATATCTAGTCACTCACACATTCTATATTGTGTTTTGGTTATTGGAATATAAATATTCAAGATAGGTATGATATTAACATCCCTAGGGTCATAATGATTAAGAATTTAATTGAACATAATTCATGCCAAAAACTATAGTAAATCTATTTATGATAATAGTTGTTGAATTATAAATTATAAATAATTTGTTTATATTATATTATATTATATATATTGAAAGCTTAGGGAGGCTATTCTCATTCTGTGTTACGTTATCATTTAAATTTTTTGCTACTTTATGTTTTATGTCAAAGTGAATTGTTTAAAAATGAGTTTAAGTTTGATTTATTATTGGTGTAAAACCTTTCACATTATCATTGAGTTGGATATATTGTCCATATTCTCTGATATTGCTAATCCCATCAGACTTAAGATTGCCTTCCAAATTTCAACTAAGATAATTTCTGGTTAGGTTCATTTTGCAATGACAATTAGTAAAAGTTAGCGACAATCTTTTTCGTATGTCGATCTTTATCTTCTAAGGTCTGTATTTAGTCATGGGCAATTGTATGTTGCATTATCAATAATTCAAAGCAAGACTAGCTTGAAAATGTTAATTTGCAATGACAAAGGTGAACCGATAAACACAACAACAAATGTGATGTTCAAAGAAGTTTTTAAAAATGTATCTTATGATAATGAATCATTTTTTATTGTATATGATGTTCATATATGTATGTTAAATAATGAAGTAATATTGTTTCAAAATTTTTATTTAATCTTCACATGAATGATTCACTTTTTTTATAGTTTATTTCCATATATTTATGTTGATTACTGAACTAATATCACTTGAAATCTTATAAATAATTGTTTAGTTGTGTATTTGTAAAATATTAATGACAAATTTATTCACAGTCTATCATATGTTTTGCATTAGTTCTTGGAAGATTTCTTTGCCTTTGTGCTCACCATTTTGAAAGCTTGAACTTGTAATTTGACATATTTAAATACACAAGTTTGTTGTAAACTTACTATGAATGGCATTTGTTAGCCTTAGAGATTGTTAGACTAGAATACTCTAAGCTATACATTGGTTTTAATGTTGAACAACAAATTTTAATCATTTCTATTTGATGTTGAAAAATATATTTGTTTCATTATTATTTGATATACTATTATTTGTTACTGATTTC
>JANHAO010014177.1:0-15470 GCA_026873985.1 Saraca asoca | reverse complement strand
TGTTGTCTATTGTATCTATGGCAACAGTTTTAAATGATTGTTGCCTAAAATTATGAGTAAAGGCAACAATACAAAAAACTGTTGCTTATTCTAGTTATAAACAATAATTTTTAACTGTTGCTAAGTTAAGTGTTGCCAAAGGCCATAAATGTTGTAGTGAAATGATGAAACTCAAAGTATAAGGCTCAACGTGACAAGCACAGAAATCAAGCTTCATTCAAAGAAAGAGACTTACTATGGATTCATCTGAAGGAGCAATTTTCCAATCAACGAAATGCTAAGCTATCTCCACGAGTTAATGGTCATTTTCAAATAGTGCAAAAGATCAATGACAATGTATACAAAATTGAGCTACTGGATGTGTATAGCATATCTGCTACTTTCAATATTGTTGATCTATCTCTTTATCATGAAGAAGACGTTTAAACTCGAGAACGAGTCTCTTCCCATCTGAGGAGAATGGCCCAAAAAGGCCTGCAAATGAAGGCACATAAAAAACGGTGCTCCCTCTCTTCTTCTCCAGAAAAGTCCTTTGTCCCTCTCTAGAAAATTCCATTTTTAGAAGGCTCCACGGATTTTTTTGTTTTAAATTTTCCTTGCTTATCAAGCAAATTTGTTGTCCAAGTATCCACTTGCAATATTTTAAAATTTCTTTAGGATATTTTCTCACTAACTCAAGCCTACAAATAGGCAATGTATCAACCAATTGAGACAAGCTTCAACAAATATTTTCCCTTCAATTTTCAGTTTCTTTCTCAAGTCTATGTGCCAAAACAATTTGAAATTTTTGGCTAGTGTGTACACTATATTTTCAGTCTCCGAATTCTGCGTAGGTAATAAAAGGGTTCTTTGCTTTTATACTTCATTTTTCTTATCTTCTTCTCTTCCATAATGGTGGATTCATGTGGTTCTACTTTATTGGTCGTTGGTTGCACCGGGCACAGACATTTTGCACTTCAAGAAAAAAAAAAAAAAGAACAATCGCAAAATGTGCTTTCACATCAAGCAATATTAGCCGGTAAGCTAGAATCTGGTGGAACTTTCCTATTTTTAGTCCGTATAGATAAATAAGGACAGAACACATATATACATCTCTGTAACTTCATCATTTTACATGTTTAAATAATCATTATAATGGGCATCGCACTTAATCTTGCCCCATTTGGTGACAACTCCATCATAATTACTTCAAGTTGACTTCCCGCTTCACCCATCTGTTAACCTTCTTATGCCTACTATATAAGCTGCTTCAGCCTTTTCTTCCTTTCTCAGACAAGAGATATACTTTCTCATATATTTATTAATTGTCTACGGTAGGCTTTCTTGCCTTTTCTTTCTTCCTTTTATTTTTCTTCCCCTACTTGTTTTGTTATAATTATATATACTATCTGGAAGTTACAGAGATATAACACAACATTAATTTGAAAACGGAACACACACACATATATACGTATAGATGTATGGGCATGCATGCATTTCTACTACAAGTTTTTGCTAACTGCTTCTAATATCCTTCGTTTCCATTTTCTAGTCAAGCAAATTCAGTTATTGTAGAAGAACAAATGACGAAGGTTCTGGTAATTGCCCTAATATTTTTGCTTGCAAGCTCCTCTCTGGCCATAAATAGGAAGAAATTGGTGTCTGAAACGCAAGTGGACGACGAAAATGGACAACTGATGGAAGAAAATCACCATCACATCCCCCTGAAGGACTACGGTAAACCTCGCTCCGGCCAAATCACAATCACCGACAACAGTGATCACCATTACATCCCGCGGAACGATTACGGCAAACCTGGCTCCGGGCAAACCACAATTACTGATGATAATGGTCACCATTAGATCCCTCTCCCCAAATTCGGCAGACAAGATCCTGGCAACAACGAAGTGAATGCTTAGGGTTATATGAAGATAATATTAATTAAGCTATTCACGTGTATATAGCGCTTGTTATATATGTTTAATTAGTCAAGTGTGATGATTGCTGGATTATACGTGTTTATGTACCTTAGAGACAGACCTATATATGTTTGCATGGTCTTTCCTTGTTAATTAATAAAGAAGATCCTAAGACCTACGGTTTTCCCATACTTGTTTGCGCCACTATTCTCTTAATTTATTTTCTAATATATACTCTTCATGATTATAAACATTAGCTAGTAACTAGGCTATTTTAGAATCTAAAATATATATGCCTTTATGTTTAAAATCATCGTTCAGACAACGATAAACTTGTTTGGACGTGGCATGCAGAACCAACCTGCAATACCTAGCTTATGGAATGATAATTAGGATTTCGCGAACACAAACATGGATTAGTATTGAGAATACCGTTCTTTTCTTTCAGCACAAGAGATTGGCACAAAAAAGAGAAGAAAATTTAAAGTATTACAAAGTGAGTCTAAAATAAAGGGCGAAAGAGCAATCTGTTGGGAAATGTCAATGCGAAAGCAGATAAAGAAGTATAAAATCACGGGATACAAATTTTTTAGTGTAATTCAGTTTTTAATTATTTCACAGGTCAGAAACAAATTTTATTAAGTAAATAACAGAGAAAATATCAATGGTATAATAACTCTCAAATTTAGATCCCAAATATATAAAAAATATCCTACATTCTTTTTCTAATTGATGGTATATTTTCTCATTATAAAATATATATACTTTTCACTCTTAATACAATTAATTTTATTAAAAGAGAAGGAAAATTGTGGGATTTCAAGTAACCTTCTACAAGACTCACACACACACATCAAATTTTATGCTATACAAGTATTTGTATATCAAAAGATTTGTTTAACAAGAAATTACAATTAATTCTTATCTAACAAAACATCTAATTTAATTAATAGAAAATTTATAATAGAATATAATCATTAATTGATAAAAAATAGAATTTGTGCCAAATCTTAACAATTTCTAACTTGATGCAAATTGTCAAAAGTCCTCAAAGTCTAAATTAAATAATATATCAGGTCCTGAACCATCTTCTACATAAACCATATAAATGTCTTCAAAACTCTATGTTCAATGGAACACTAGTAACCTATACATGCATCAAATTTGTTTCACCTCCTCTATAAAGAATTCTCTAAATGATATCACCAAAATCACAAAATAACAACACTGTTATTCAAACAAAATTTGAACCTGTTATAATACTCCAAAACTAATCTATGAGGATACTTTTGAACTTATTGTAGAACTCTAAAATCAATCTATGGCTATACTTCTTGAATTAAATAGAATGCAACACCAAAACTAATCAAAACCAATAGAACCTGAATCAGAACCTAATACTTGGAAGAACTGGATTTTGGTACTGTTGGGAAATTTGATGCAAATGCATGATGACAAAATTCAAAATCAAAAGAAGTAGTAAATCACTTGACACATACATTTAACATAGTTCAACTTTTATCTTACTCTATAAATGAATATAGTAAATAAAATTCACTAAAAAATTAAAGAGAAAATATAAAATGTTTCTCAAATCTACATCCCAAATATATTCAAAATACCTCATAATCTTCCTTTAAATGGCAGTATATTTTTCACTAACAATATTTTTTTTTCACTCTCAATACAAACAATTTTATTTAAAAAATAAGAGCAAATTGTGAGGTTTTAAGTAAACACATTGGGAATTACAAATATAAACTCTCACCCACAAATCAAATCTTCCACTATACAAATATTTATACACTAAAAAATTTGCTTGAAAAATAAATATAATCCCATCTAATAAAAAATTAAACTTAATTAGAATAAAAAATTTATAACAAAAAATAATTACTAATCAATAACGATTAAAATTTGGCTCAAATCCTAGCACCATTGTAATAATCTCAATCAGCTGTCAAAGCAAAAGGCAAATGATAGATTTATTATCAGAATGGAATTGAAAGTGTGAGATTAATAGCATATTCTTTATGTACCCTCTCAGGGGATGAACTACTTTAATATTTGCGACTCCACCACGCACCAAACAGATTCCGAATACCTCGAAGTGCAAGTTTGGTTCAATTCATTTTTTCCATATTTAGATAAAACCAAGTCTGTTTTGAAGGCCAAAAGGAAAAAATAAAAAAAAAAGGATAAAAGCATTTTTCTGAGGGTTAAAAAAAAAAAAACACTGGCGAAGCCTCTCCAAACATGCTCGAAATGAGTGAAGTCAAATTAAGATTCAAAATGAAAAACATCAGAGATAAGAAAAGTACACATAACCTAAATTACGTGATTAGGTGAATTAAGGTCAGGTATAGATCACAAAACTTTCGATCTTAATACTGCATGGCTGATTAGATAAAAATATAAGGGTAAAAGGATCACTGATACTCTCGGAAAAAAAAAAAAAAAAAGATTAGAAAATAGAAGATCACGCATAAGAAGCCTTTAGATCCACATATTAGCTAAAAGGATAAGCTAGAGTTGGTACAACTGGGAAAGGCAAGCCAGTGAAAATCCTTTTATTCCTCTTATTTGTTAGTTCAATACTTCTCTATGGTATGTTGGTGGCTATCTCTCTTTATAGAGATCTTCTAGTGCTCAGCAATCGATAGATCTCTCCGCGTATTCCTTGCGTTGATTCCTCTAATAGTCGTTGAGAGATTAAGTAAAATAGGATCTCAAGCATGCTATTGATACCGTAGGTACGTGATCAATAGTATTGAAGTTATCTATAAATACTACCATCTTTTCTTTAAAAAAAAAAAAAGCGCTAGAATAGATGTTTAGAGAGTATAGTATTTGATGGCTGTAGTCACCTTTAACAAATATGAACCATCGTCAACATCAAGTTGCACTGCATTTTCCACTTAATTAAAAAAATAAAATAAAATAGAGAACAATCGCGAAATGTGCTTACACGTCAAGCAATATTAACCAGTAAGCTAGAATCTGGTGGAACTTTCCTATTTAGTCCATAGAGATCAATGAGGACAAAACACAATGTTTAAATAGTAATTATAATGGGCATCGCACTTAATCTTGCCTCATTTGGTGACAATTCCACCATTATTATTTCAAGTTGACTTGCCGCTCCCACCATCTCTTAACCTTCTCATGCCCTCTATATAAGCTGCTTCAGCCTTTTCGTCCTTCTCATATAAGATCATAGAAATACTTTTCCATATATTAATTGTGCCCGGTAAGGTATTTTGCTTTCTCTTTCTTGTTCTTCCCTACTGCACGCAGCTGGTAGGTGAAACAAAAGTAAAAATATGCAATATATATGTATATGCTACTTGTTTGGTTATGCTTATTTATATATACTACTTGCCTATCTGAGAGATCTTTTCCTCTTACTTTTCCTATTTTATATATTTTATGCCGGCAGTACATTAGATACATGTATAATATTAATTTGAGAACGTAAGATATTTATGAGCTTGCATGCATGCATTTCTACTACAAGTTCGTGCTAAATGCTAATTATATCCTTATTTTTCCATTTTCTAGGTAAGCAAACCCAGTTATTGTAGAACAAATGATGAAGGTTCTGCAGGTAATTGCCCTAACATTTTGGCTTGCAAGCTCCTCTTTGGCCATAGATGGGAAGAAATTGGTGTCTGAAAAGCAGGAAGAGGACAACGACAAGGGAAAACTGAGGGACCCAAATCACCACCACTACATTCCCCGGGAGCACCACAAACCTGGCTCCAGCGAAATCACAATCACAGATGATAATGATCACCATTACATCCCCAGGAAGGATTGGGGCAAATCCGGCCAAATCACAATCACCGACGATAATGATCACCATCGCATCCCCAGAAAAGATTGGGGCAAATCCGGCCAAATCACAATCACCGACGATAATGATCACCATCACATCCCGAGGAAAGATTGGAACAAATCCGGCGAAATCACAATCACCGACACTAACAATCATCTTTACATCCCTTGAAAGGACTACAGCAACAAACCTGGCTCGGGCCAAATCACAATCACCGATGATAATGATCACCATTGCATCCCTCGCGGGGAATTTGGTGGACATGATCCTAACAAAAACGAAGTGAATGCTTGGTAGTTATACGAAGATAATATTAAGCTATATATTCACGTTCATATAGCTCTTGTTATATAGTTTTATTAGTCAAGTGTGATGATGGCTGCAGGATGGTATGTGTTTTGTGTGCCCTAGAGCTGCATACATATATATATATATATATATATATATATATATATGATAGTTATATGTTTGCATGGTCTTTCATCGTTAATTAATAAAGAAGATCATGCGACCTACGGTCGGCCTCTACTTATTTGTTTGTGCCTTAGTTCTTCTAATTAATGCTCTTCAGGATGGTATGTATTTGTATGGCCTAAAATGTCAGTACTCTTTTTTGTATTTTTACAAATTAGAAAATCGTCTTTGCAATTTTGACATCCACTTTAGGTTAATATCAAAACATTCAATTTATTGATATTCGTCTTTGCAATTTTAACATCCACTTTAGGTTAATATCAGAACATCCAATTTATTGAGATTTCAATACTACATAGGAGTAGAAATATTTTTCATCAGTTGATGCACTTTTAGAATCTAAAATATATATACACCTTTATGTTTGAAATCATCATTCAGACTGCGATAAATAGCCTGCAATACCTGATCTAACTTTAGAATGATATCGCGATTTTAAGAACACAAACATAGTAACGAACTGTTTGTTAAATTAATATTTTGAATACTGTTCTTTTCTTTCAGCACAAGAAATCAGTACAAAAAAGTGAAGAAAATTTAAAATATTACAAATTAAGTGATTCTAAAAAGAAAGGACCGATTAAGGAGCCATCCTAATCTCAATCTGTATGAGAAAGCGAGAGGCAAATGATTGTTAGGAGGAAGAGGAATTATCTTCCATTGATTGGTAAGTCTCTATTTTAAATAGAATAGGATATATATAGTCACTTGAGTGATTCTTTAATAATAATAAATGATTCTAACTATATGAACCTTATTATATATAAATCATTTATTTTTAGACACATGTACTTTCACATTCATAGTATATGCACATATAATAAATTTTAATAATATAATCTTGAAAAATATATGAACTTTGACATATAGAAATTACAAAACTATTATTTCCATTCCCCCTTAATTTTGAAATTTCTTCAATCTGAGGCTTTATCCAAAATCTTCAAACTTGAGGGGCTTTTCAAGAATATTTTGCATTGTACTCTCTAACATAAAGTACAAAAATCTTTTCACAATCAACCTTATGTTTATGACCTTCAATAACAATACTTATTTTGAGCCATTTTCTATCTCAATTAGTATTTTTCCTCATCTTAAACACCATTGAGACTTCAATACCATCATGATCCATGGGATACTCTAAAGTCTTTCTCTTCTTTATAATTTTGATATCACCTTTTGCAACTTCACTCCACTGCTTCTTATTTTTTTTCATTACCTCTAAATTATTGAAATCTTCCCTATCATTGTTGGAATTATCATGATTGTATCTTTGTCATTTCCTTTGATCACAACCAAGACCTCTTCATCTTCAAAGAGATAAGGCAAATCATAGGTTATCTCATGTTAGATTCTCCAATTCCAAGTTGCTTCTTCAACCTTAACATCTATCATAGGTTGTATGGTCTTTTCTTCTTCTCCAAAAGACAAAGCAAATCATAGCCTATATCTTCCTCGTTGGCTACAACCATAACATCTTCATTTTCAAAAAGACAAGACTCATCTTGGATTTTACAATGCCAAGTTTCTTCTTCAAACTTAACATCCCTTTTCAAAGATAGTATGGTCTCTTTTACATCTTCAAAGAGATTAGACAAATCATAGGTTAAACTCCTTGGACTTTCTGAATCCAATGAGCTTCTTCAAAGTCAACATCTCTTTTCATAGGTGATGAAGTATCTTCTTCTTCCTCAAAAGACTTATACTCTTTCTTCTTGGATTTTACAACTTCAATTTGATTTTTCAACAAATTAACATTTTGTTTTTTGAATTATTTATAGTCTTTTTTTTCTACTTTTTTTTTCCTTCTTCCTTCTTTTTCTCCATCATTCTTCAAAGAAGCAAAATCACCACTTTGTGATTGAAGTTTCACCTTCTTCACTTTGTCAACACATTGGAGAGGTTTTTTAAAATCTCTCAGACTTCATTTGAGGTAGAAGCATTGGCCACCTTCTCTAGCCTATTTTCATCCAAAGCCACATGGATCATGGAAAGTGCGAGTTGATCTAATTTATGATTTTCAATGAAGGTATCTCTTTAATTTTGATTCAAAGTTGCTTCATTTTCCAGTTCTTGATAGCCTCTCTCTACAATATCTCATGCTTGTTGAGCGCCAATCAAGACCTTCATTTGTACCAAAGGGCATATTTCTCCTTTATGAGCTTAGGAGCTAGTAGAAAAGTACTACTCATTTTTTCTATTTTAACCAGGCTCAACATTCAAAACTAAGCTCTGATATCACTTTGTTAGGAGGAAGAGGAATTGTTTGAAATCTTCCTTTGATTGGTATATCTCTACTTTAAATATAACAGGGTATATATAGTCGCCTAAGTGACTCTTTGATAACAATAAATGATTCTAGCTACATGAATCTTATTATACATGAATCACTCATATCTTGATATATATACTTTCACATTCAAAGTACATGCACATAAAATGAACCTTAATAATATGATCCTAAAAGACATATGAACTTTAACACGTAGAAATTACAAAACTATTACTTCTAATAATGATAATTTTATTATCATAATGGAGGAAAAGTGAGGGATTAAAAACATCCTTTGTGCACTTTCTCAAGAGCTAAACTAATTTAATAGTTGCCACTCTGTGCATCGAACAAATTCAAGTGCAAGTTTGGATAATTAATTTTTTGCTATATATCTATAGATAAAAGTATGTTTTGAAAGCCAAAATAAGAAAAAGTAGAAGTATGTTTTAGAGGGTTAGCAATTTTTTTTTAAACACATTAGAGTGCATTCATAGTATTTGATGATTGTAGTCACCGTTATATATATGTTGCATGATATGTTAGGTGTTCACATAAACATGTTACATGAAATTATTTTTAATTGTATTATCTATCAATTATTTGAATTGTTTAAATTATTAACTGAGATAAATAAAGAAATTAGTCATCAATGGATTTGGTATGGTGATTAATTGATACTTGATGAGCAGATTATTTATAAATTGATTTTGTAGTTAATTATTCCTTAAATCATGATTTTGAATTAATTAAGATGGGATCTCTAAATTGCTCTTAAGTAAAACAAAATATTCAGAAAAATGGGAGAAAAATTCGCTGTCTCTTTTATCAACATAGAAAATATGAGTTTTTTACCTTCTCTCCTTACCATTTTACCCTCACTGACACCATCTAAAGTCTATGAGATTTGGAATGTGTAATTTCTACAGTGGAGGAGTCTAGTAACTGCTCTATATCCATAGAGAGAGAGAGAGAGAGAGAGAGAGAGAGAGAGAGAGAGAGAGAGAGAGAGAGAGAGTCAATTGTTCATGATTGCATATTTGAAGTGGATTAGAAGAGCAAGAATGTAGATGAGTTCGTGTATACATAGATCATGATCTAAGTCATAATAATAAAGTTTTTGTTATGGGATCTATCAATTAAAAGAGATAACTGTTGAATCTTAAATTTTTGAAATATACCAATAATATATTTATAGTACTATTTAGAAGCAAAATAATTAATGCGATTACTCTTATTAGTATCTGATAAATATGGTGCTAAAAACCCACTAGAGTAGCTAATGCCCAATTCAATGACCTAGCTAATGATATTGGGTTGAGTGAAAGATCCTTTTTTATCCCTCCACACATCTATAAATAGTAAAGTATGAGTTCTATTTATGATGATTGAATACTTCACTCTCATTTGAATTTTTTCTAACTTTAGTATTAGAGGGGTTTTGGTGGTAACCATAGCTTGCCTTTTCTAATGGATTTCACTTTTCTAACTATTTTTGATTTAGCAATATCCATATAACATTTAGTTTATATCAAAATCTTCCTTCATTTCAATGCTATGACCATCTCTATCCTTAATTCCTATCATATTTTGCATGTAGATCGACAAAGTGACTATTGACAAGGTTTTGATTTCCTTTTATCTCTATGAAGCATATTACATTAGTATCCGACGTTGTGAATTAGTGTATATGTCATGACCTAAAAATCCTAATCATGACCAGCATGAATACCATTCTCTATTTGAATATTCACTAACCTTGACTATACATTCCTATTACAGACATCTTAGTATTTTCTTAACGATAATCAACTGACTAATATAGCAAACTCAAGAAAAGACAAGGAAGTTCATAGAAAATATTTACATGTATGATATAATTTACACTGGCATCGTCTAACAGGTTAATACCAGTATTGCTATATTGTACCAAATTATTACAAAAAATTGTTCAGAAACATAATAATCTCTACCTTCCCTAAAAACCTAAGAATCATCTCGAACAACCTTGTGTACTTTTCAAACAAGGCATTCAAAAGAAGTTAGATTAACTTATATCTTATCATAACATCAAAAGTATAGATTAACCTAACTAAACCCTGTAACCCTTCTATTTATAGATTTTTCAAAATCAAGGGCAGCAAAATTGTCTACATATTGATGTTAGACTTTTTTAGAGGTCAAACCATTTGTGGGTTATCATCAAAAGTACATCAGGCTATTCCAGTAGCATGATCTCAACATCATGAAGAACTTCACATGCTGCTAGGTTCAAGATGATTGTATAATGGATATTTATTTGGTATGATCCTAAGGGGGCTGAGACTATGGTGGTGTAGGTATTAGTGGTGATTTCCATTGGATTGTTATCCATCTTACTCTTCTGGAACAAGGTTCACAATATCTTGAGAATTTAAAAAAATAATCTATAGAAGAATGAGTCTGGGGCTCAGTGAATAAAATGTACAAAACTTATGAACTCATTAACCAATAAAATATGCATGAGTGTATACAAGCAACCACACTTCAACTAGATAGCCATTTCTCATGAAATTTTCACAAGCAAATAATGAATAATAGAAATCCATCCATGAGGATGATCATATCACAATCTTTCTAGTATATCATGTCAGACTCTCATAGCCACAATCCACCATTTGTAGTTCATCATATATTTCAATCTCATAACATTATGTCTCAATATTTCATATGGCAATTTAAACAAGTCAAACATTACATAGCAATAAATCATAAATCTCCTAGTTACTTCAGTCCAACTTTATCCCACACAAATTCAGCCTTATCCTTCCAAGCCAACCTTATCCCACTCATTATTTCAAAATGTGCAAATCTGAGATCCGGTTCATCATTCCCTATTACGACCCATCATTCACATTTCAAACCTCATAAAAGCTTTTAAGCAGTCAAGCATGTCTACCTCATAATAGATACATCATCAAGATCATCAACACATTTTATCATCATTCAAGATGTCATCTCACATTTCAGATTTCATAAAAATGTAATAAACATTAAGTAATATGCTTCTCATAACAACTATATCACATCAGTCTCATTCAGTCATAATTCTAGTCACAAGAGTTACGTTTTATTCGCCAATGCACCTTTCATTCTTTGTTTCATCATATGACTATTTTAATTAATTTCATATTAATAATATATATATAACTAATTGTTAAATTCAATAATATTATATTGTAATTATCTATTTAAAATTTCTTAATCTTTACACTCAATTTAGTAGGGTTTATACTATTGATCCCAATAGTGATACAGCTAATCAACGAATTTTTCCCTTATTTCAATTAAGAAATTTATATACTTTTTATTATAGCTAGGATTCTAAATGAATTTAACAATATGATTAATTTTAATCTAAGTTAGCAAATGGTTTGCTTCAATTACCACAATAGAAAACTTTGCAATTCAAGATTTGTATCAGATTAATAAAGATCGCAGAAGTGATGTATAAACCAGAAATCAAATTAATAGAATTGTACTATTCAATGTAGCAAAAATTCAGAAATATAGAATCTATGACTAAGTATGAATATAAATGTAGAAATTAAAGAATTGACACATAGATTTTTAAAGTAGTTCAACTTAAATTGAAGCCACAATTCAAGTCTACTCTGCTAGATCAATACTCAACCATATGATCATTATTATTAACTAAACATAGGCATTTATTAGGGCTCCTATTGACCAGTTTTACAACAAGAAATTAACAGGCTCTTGTAATACCTAAGATACAAAAATTCTAAATCTAACCTAACTATGATCAATCTCATAGCCAAGAAGATCTAATTAGAATTTAAAGCACCTACTACAAATTATAATCAACCTCATAATTTTAGAAGGATGCAAAGGGAAAATCAACCTTTTCTTTTGTATCCAGATTTCTAACCCTAGAAATCTTAAAGAATAGAATAAGATAAAGTTTAGAAATGCAAACACTAAAATTAAGATGTGAATCTCAATTAACTATGTAGAAATCACTTTCTAATTGCTCATGATCTGTCAAAATCATTCAATCCAAGTAAAGTAGAAAATAACAAATGAAAGCTCTAGTTTTTTCTCAGTTTTCATCGTAGTGTATTATGAAAAGTTATGTTTTGAAAATCGAATTTAGTCTATTTATAGTTAAGTTAGAACATAACTGATTGTCGATGCTTAGATCAATTCATGAATCGATTCGTGACAGTTATAACAAACTTCTAACTAACTAATCAATTTGTAAATCGATTCAAATCATGTGAAAATCTATCTTGGAATTGATTACTAAATTGATTTGTTTTACTTTGAAAAAGGATCTGGAATCAATTGTAAAATCTATTTGGAAAAATTCCAAACCTTCAGTGAGAAAAATTTTCTTCATGAATCAATTAATGAAATGATTCAAATGTATTTCATAAGTTTTTAATATGAATCGATTCACAAAGTGAAAAATGATTGTTACAAAATTTTGACTTGTGAAAGAGTATGTAGAAAATTTGTTTGAAAACTCATTTTAAGTAATTTTTTTTACCTCACTGTAAGTTATTTTTAGGAAACATAGTTAAGCAATTTGAAAAAGATTTCTATTACAAAAGGTCTTAAGAAATAGAATAAAGGCTTAATACTATAGTAGATCTTTTGATCATGACTTTGATTAACTTTGAATCCTATTAAAAAAAGAGATAAATTCTTAAAAATAAAGTCAGTTCATAATAATGATTAAAGTGTTTTTCTAAAATTATTTTTCAATCATCAAAACTATAGAAAAGGTGTAGCTAGGATAACTTAGGCTAACATATACAAAATTAAACCAAGGGAATAGAAAATCATTTTGGAAAAGGCAAGTTAAGTTGGAAAAAATGAGGTAATTTTTGAAAAGGCGATCAGAATCGCAAGCAGGATTGTTGAAGAAGTTTGAGTAGAATTGTGATCAAAATCAAAAAATTCAAATGTAAAAGACTTGATTTGACTTAAAGGAATTTAGTTAAATATGCGAGTCTACTCATCAAAATGTGCAAACATTTAAGAATTCTAAATTCAAACATAATCAAGATCACAAGAGAATTAAAAAACAAGTAGGAAAGATCGATTCAAATTGCCTTATATCTAGTTCAAATTTCAATTCGAATCATAAGAGCAAAACTGTTGGCTTTCTATGAGCATGATCACAGATTTAGTTCAAACAGTTGTGATTCAAATCACAAGAGCAGAAATTGCAAGCAACAACAGAAAAATAGGGGAGGACAACTACCAATTCAACCACACACTATAGGATCTCATCACAACATGTTTTGATAGCTCAAGCATACAAAAAACCTAACTATTTCAATCATAAGCTAATCATTTTATTAGTCAATCCATTCAATTACAAAGTATGCCATACAATCACAAAATCCATTTCCATCAACTATCATTAGATATTCAGTAGATTACAAACAAGAAACATATATGAATTTACAATAATGGTAAGAGCTATTCACTTTGACAACAGGAAACAAAAAAGTGCAATTAATCTCATTGAGATTGCCTATACTCTTTAAGAATACAAAAGAAGAGTCTATTAGCTTTCAAATTTTTCCAAAGATTTCTCTCTTTAACTAAGCTTATATATTCATATTATGATTCCATTTAGTAGAACCCAACTATATCTAACAGATTCAAGCTTTAAAACTCTAAAAAAATTATGTTGATTCATGGGTTGAATAGTAATATGAATAGTGATAGCTAAATTCAAAAATTCATAACTTGAGTTTTATCCAATGAATCAATATGATTTTTATATAAAAACAAACAGGAAGAAGAGAAGATTCAACAGTAAAATTTTGAGAAAATAATAAAAAGAGTTAGCAAGCTTACTTGATGAGAGAGAGTGAGGGTGGAAAGAGGAAGATAGCTTGAAAGAAAAGAAAAAGTTGCGTGACTTATGTCATGTGAAGCTAAAAAGAAGAAGAGAAGGAGTCAACTAAAAAGAAGGCAAAATGGGAAAAATAGGTTAACTTCCCAATAACGACAAGTTGACCATTTTTCCTTTTCAATAATTTCCTATTTATACCATTTTGAACTCAAATTTAACATACTTGCCAATCATCAATGACCATGAAATTTTAATATAAATTAGTTAAATTTAATAGCTTCGTAATGGCTTTAATTTTGTACTCATCTGATATTCGTAACCCTAGTTTTGATATTTTCAAAGTTTTGTGAAAATTAGTTCTAAAAAATATGAATTTTTATTCTTTGAATATTTATAACAATAACTCGATCTCTGAAATATTTTTAAATTTTATATAGTTTATTTTTACTATATCTAAGTCTCTCATGATTTTAGATTTATGATTTCAAATTCTTCAAAATTTTTGTTTTCCTTATTTTATTTCCAAAATTGATTTTAGAACATTTGGGGTATAATAGTTCTCCCCCTTTAAATGAATTCGCCATCGAATTCTAAATAACGTTGATAAGCAAACTAGAGCAAACTAATGATTTTTATACTTGTCTCTTACCAAATAATCATGGATATTGCCTTTGCATGTTAGTTTCCAATTCCAACATGGCTTCTTGCTTATCATGTCATGCCCATAACACCTTGATCATAGGAACTTCTTTTGATTTTAAATTTCAAATTTGTCAGTCAAGGATAGCTGTTGGTTGTTCCACATATGTCAGTTTGGTATCCAGCTGGATTGGTTCTTCCTTAATAACTGTTGAGGTTTTAAAATGAAATTGTTACTCAAATTACGCAAGTATACACAATCAATTATGTAATATAGAGTGAGCGAGTATCGTCTCCACAGGGATTGAATTTCATGCATCTTAATGTCAAATTTCAATGGAGTAAAAAGTGAATTGTTGAGCTATCTAAAAGGTCTAACAATTAAAAATGATAAGTTGAAATCTAACTACTGAAATGTGCAAGAAATGAGATACTAAATTCCCTAGAAGAGTGGATTAAGATGTGAGTTGGATAGTT
>JANHAO010014176.1:0-15472 GCA_026873985.1 Saraca asoca | reverse complement strand
ATAAATTTTTATAAAAACATACAAAAATTTTAAAAAATCTAAGACAACAAAACCCTACAATTAATAGTTGTTATGTGTCTCTCTTAGTTACCAGATAGCTAACATTGAACACATGCACGCAGGATGTAGAAGAACAAGTCACTATAACATGCATATTTGTTCTCCCTCACAGAAAAATCTCTAGTATTGTTCATCAAATAATCAATACAAGCTAAGTTTAAGCTTAAACGAAACACGAAACAGCCAACATACTTGTTCAATATATGTTAACAAAGCAGAAATACGGAAAACATCAAAAATACGAAGAGCACAATGAAGAAAACAGTAATCATTTGTAAAAAAATGCTTTTACTTTGTTATGGAGCAAAAGAAGTTTCAAATAAGGAAGAAAATGAAGAAATCACACCGGAGCTCACGAGGATGACAAGAGGAAGATGACGAGTTTAAGGGTTTTGAAAATTTCAACGGAATATGTTTGTTAGAATTCAATAAATAATCAAAATGTGCCGTTTAATTTAAGCGTATTTTCAATATTCCAACGGAGAATTCTCCATTGGAATATTCCAACGGAATTCAAGTCCATTGTAATTTCTGTTAAAATATTCTAACGAATTTTCTAACGAAAATCTTTTTCCGTTGGAATATTCCATCGAAATTTTAGTTTGTTGTAATTTCTGTTGAAATATTACAGCAGACTAGAATTCCGTTAGAAAATCCATTGGAATATTCCAACGGATTAAATTCCGTTGGAAAATCGTATTTTTCATGTAGTACCACCAAGAATAAGTATAAAGGCTTTCCACTTAATGCTACAACCAACACAATCCTATCTCAAGCACTTAAAGTTGATGCTAATGCTTTCCATATATATGTCTTTTCTATGCCACCATATCCATATACAAAGAATATACCACCTTTGTTTTTCATGAATAGCATCCATCAAAGTATTAAAATCATTTCATTGCTCACTAGTTATAGAATGTAACAATGTTTCAAAATGAAGCCTTAGTGCAGGGTGATCATAATTCAACTCATCAATTATAAGCCTATCTAGTAGGCAAATCTCCTGAGGGACATGCAGTAGAGGATAATCCTTAAGAGTCTTTCTTTTACTTCAAATTATTTCTTTATTTCAAGAAGTGCAAAGTTTTCATTTGTTCATCACTTAGAGGGATATCTATAATAAATTAGATTGGATAAGGTATACAATTGAAAATAGTTTGGCTTATAAAATAACACACAAAGAGAACCATTTCTTTCCTACTAACACAAAGTGAATAATCGCATGTTAACTTAACAGAAGAATAATTGTTAATTAATAAGTGGAGTAAAAGATATTACCATTGCATTTCAACGCTCTTCTTTGATAAAATAGTATATCTTTAGATAGAATATGCATTGTCTTCTCGCACCAATCGGAATAAGTGAATGCAAAACAACATTGTTGAAAATAGATATCTCCAATAATGACCTTTTCCCCATGATGAAGCTGCAAAAATAGCCTCAATGTACCCTTTGTTATCATTTAGGAGATCTAATGCATTGCAAGCATCCTTGTAAGTCTTATGAACAATGCCATTCACTATATGAATATTTTATCACATCTTAGACCCCTTACTTTAATAAACAAAACCTTTACATAGCTTAATTTCTGAACATGAAGTGGAAAATAATTGATTCTACCAATACAAAAAACCATGCTTCCTATTGACACATTTCAGAAGGTTAACTTTGTAAAAAAAAAAAAGTAAAATTAGGAACTCTACATATGTTAATTTTTTGTCTTCCATGTAAAATTTTATTGGCTTCCATCCATGCTGTAAACATAGTATGTTTGTTTGTTGTTCTTCGTACAACTACATCAATAGAATCACCATCCTTTCATATGACCAATTGTTCACTTGATAATAGAAAGTTAGCCTTTTCTACAAAAGTTTCTTTATGATGGATTTCAAAGCCAAATATCTTCCAACACACGTCAATTGTGGAAATATATATATAGTCATAGTATTGCTTTATCTCACTGATAGGCACATTACTTGCATCATTGAAATGATTCATAAAAGAGTAATGGTTGCTTATTCATAGCCTTTGTTGATGTACTTGAAGAGATACTTAACGGCAATGCCTTGATTGCCTGATTCAACATTTATTTGCACTTGGTGTCTTCATAACATTTCTACCATCGTTTCTTCTTTGATATAACAAATAACCCTCATCATACAAAGTGGTTGGTGATTGAAATTTCTTTGGAATGTGTTTTAAGAATCATCCAACAAGTAATATATGGAGAATAAAAATTCACTTTACCATATAGACCATGGATCATAAAATTCTTAAGTAAAGTGTAGGATCAGCCTTCTATTAGGAATCTCAACTGAAATAATTTTATCAACATCATTAGATAAAGGATACTTGTCATCATTTTGCAAGAAAATAATTATGAGTATGAGGTAAGCCTTTTTTTCTCAAATTTGACTAGAGATGTCTAAATAGATTGGGTTTAATAGGTTATGATGGTGGTGGTGTAATGGCCATTGTCATGGTGGTGGTGGCCGTCGTCATTGTGAAGGTCATCAGCATCATGGTGGTAGTGGTAGTAATAGTAGTTAGTGATAATAATAGTTGGTGAAATTATTTTTTTAAAATGTAATGGGTTAGTTAATTTACTTAGGACTATCTGGTAAATTTTGATCTAGGACTAGTATTGTGATAGCCCAACCTAGTAAAAAAGTAGCTTGAACTGAGACTGGCCCGATGTATAATTTTTATCTATTAGACTAACCTTGTAAAGTTGGGTTAATCCATTTTGATTAGTTTAAATTTGATGATGTAAACAATCGAAGTTGCATTTATAAAAAAAAGAAATTAAATAATACTTCTTTATATTGAATAATAAATTAGAACTACAACATCAATTGTGGAAGTATGGTAATTTGGAAATTTCGATTTTTACATATCATCTTATACCCAACTTGAATAACAATATTGTAAAAGTATGAAAATTAAAATATAAAGGAAGATGTTAACAATAGGGAGTTAAGCTAAATAGTTGAAGGAGACATAGTTAATGAAACAAATAGAACTGTAAGTAGTAAAACAATGGCGTCATGATGCATGTAGTTACATACTGACATACACAACTAATTAAAACTATAAATTGTATGTTAACAATAGTACAAAATAGTAAGCCAATTATGCTTTTAAACCTCCATGGATTACATAAATATAATTGGGAAGTAACATTTAAAATAAGGGTAGAATACACTATACATTCCAAATTGTTCTATCTTTTATTCAATCTTTTTCATGGCAATATGTGGAACAAGGAGAAGCTATAAGTATCAATGCATGTCAATCTTTTGGAGAATCTGGCACTCAACTAACATTAGAAACTTTTAATACTGATGGAGTATTCACAAAGGCTACTATAGAACATTTATGAGCCATTTCGAATAAAAAAAATAAAATTCAATGTAGGTTTGGTTCATCATACACGTACACATTGTGAGCATCCAACTTTTCATTGTTATACAAATTTGGATGCAATTATTAGAGAAAAATACTCTGACCTCCTTTGAGATTTAATGAAATTATACAAACCCCTTATCTAGTTTAAAAACCTACTTAGACCTCTTATGAAACATAAAAAAAAAAACTATATTTAAACTCAACTTTGATTTTTTTTTCATCAATGAAAAGATGTACAAGATGATTATAGAGTTCAAATCAAATAAGATGAGATATTATAAATATTTTGTTATTAAGATATGCTTTGGTTGAGTTCAGATGGCTAAAAAAGGCAATACCTTTACACCAAAATTTAACTTTTTATCAATCATATTTTAGTCATTTAAACTTAATCAAATTATACAATTAATAACAAAATACTTAGAATATCTCATATAACAAAATACTTAGAATATCCCATATATTTTTTTTGAACCCCATGGTTATCTTTTTTCAACATTTCACTGGTGAAAAGTTAAATTTGGGTTTAAGTATAGCATTTTTTATGTTTCAAGGGAAGTCTAAATAGACCTTAAAACTACAAAGTAGTTCTTCTTAATTTGATTAAACCTTGAGGAAGGTCAAAGTATGCTATAGGCATAGTTCGATACATGAGAAAACGGGCTAATAAAGTCCGTCACAAGGACAAGGTTCAAATAAGAAAAGTCCAGCTCGCATAGCCAGTGATCTACTCTATATGAGCTCACTTCACGAGCTCATCATCGTTCCTCGAAGACCAGCAGCAAGGCCGAGCCAAGGGTCTTAGCCTGTGAAGTGACACACATTGCCCAACCAAAAGGTTCAACAAAATAGAGCAGCAAACAAGCTTACATCAGCTCATAGGTAAGGGACCCACCTATAGAAAGTAGCCTGTAGAAACCAATTTGTAGGAGTTTATATTGCCTTATACATTTAATGTTTAATGTAACATTTTTATAGCATGCAAAATTACATTTGTAACCTCCCCATCCTCTATAAATAGGAGAAAGGAGATACTCACAAAAAGGTGAAGCTGATATACTGTAACTCTGCTAAATTTTCTTCAGATTTATAAAAGTCATCATGGACGTAGGGATCGATGCTGCCAGGCTTTGACCGAACCATATTAAAAATGTTATGCATTCGTTGTTCTTCCTCTTGGTCTCCATTGTTTTTAATCCTGGTCAACCAAAAACTAGTTTGAGTACACAAGAATCCTTCTTATTGATTGGAGTTTGGCCTAGAACTAAAATCCACTATCAACATTTTAGCGCCATCTATGGGGACTCATATGAGTTTTAGTTAATTTTTCGTATTCCCATTCACTCTCTATTTAGCTATAATGGCTAGGGGAAAAGCCATCAGGAAGCCAGATGCTGCCAATGATCAGCTTCAGGGTCATATGGCAAGCTTTTCCATCGCGAAGGCCACCAATGATTTACTCCCCTTGGCTCGCTACCAACCTACCATTACTATCCCTAAAACTAACAGAATGCAAATATGGCACCAATGCCAGGAAGCGCTAAAAGATTCAGTGAGAAAAATGGCTAAGGCATTGCAGATGTTGGCTTAAGTGCAAGCCCAAGGCTTGCAAAGGTAGACCGAGGCCACTATACTCAAGAACATTCACAAGCAATAATGAGCTGTAAGTTCGAATAAAGCTAATCAAGAGCACATTTCTGGTCGCTGCTTGTGTGATAAGGAAGATAAGAAGAGCCATCAGGCCTCTAGCCAGTAATCTGGGGCATTGACTTCATTGGTAAAAAGAGTTACTCCAAAAGGTAAAGCAGTTAAAGCGCACCATCAAGCTCAAGATGATCAAAGTCACTCACAGGAATAGACTCCTTTCTCTAAGGAAATTGAAATAGAGTTCCTCCCTCATAAGCTTAAAATTCCTTCTATCCCACTGTATAATGGGGATAGCGATCTACGTAGCCACCTGGATATGTTCAACGTCCAGATGGATCTCTGAATGAGTTACCCCCTGATCAAATATCGTATCTTCCTGGTTACACTAGGAGATGCACCCCAAATGTGGTTCAGGAGCCTTCCAGCTTGTAGCATCAGTAGCTAGGAGGAATGTCAGGAAAAATTTCTTAATCAATACAGAGCACCAAAGAGGTAGCTTATGCCCCCCTGTCATCTCACTACAATCTTCTAACACAAGCATAAGTCATTGAAAGACTACATTGCTTGATTCAGGTGTGAGATCGACAATATCGAGAGCCCATCCAATGAAGGCATCCTAATAGCCATCTCGATAAGACTTCATAAGGATGGCAAACTATACAAAAGCATATACAAATCCCCAGTGGTGGACCTAGGCAAATTTTATAATCGAGCAGCCAAGCAAATCAGGCGAGAAGAGACCTTTGGTTTAGAGAATCAAAGGGATAAGGCAAGTAACTCTAAGTAGAGTAAGAAGAAGGGTAATTACGAAGATTTTAAGGTCATTCCTAATAGCTGACTAGTGAAGAAGGTCAGGACTAAGTGACCTAGCACCCAAGTTAACATGAACACTATAGTGTCCTATCAAATACTCCAGATAGGATATATGCAACAGAAAAAGATAAGGAAAACTTCAGGAGACCTTATCCTGTGAGAACTCTCCCCGAACATCAAGATGCGAGCAAATTCTATGCCTATCATAATGAGATTGGCCACAACACTTTGAATTGTTTAGCCCTTAGAGATGTAATTGAGGACCTTATCAAAAGGGGTCGATTGAAAGATTATATGGTGCACCCCACAAGGTAGTAGCTTCCGCAAGATCAATGAAATCCTGGGCAAGAGTAGGCTCCCATAGTGAGGATAATACACTAATCATGTAATAGGGCAGATAGCCATTCTTTTTTTTTGGTTAATTTTTGAATGAATTTTCGGCACAATGCCAGTTCAATGGTGAGTTCTCACTTTAATCAACTTTACAGCTTTCTAAGTCCATGCATGTGACCTATTCTTCAGCACTGCAAGTATGTAACCTCGCACTCATACATACGACCTACTCTTCAGCACCACATGTATGTAGTTAGCTTCTAAGTCTATACATGCAACTTACTCTTTAGCACCGTATGTATGTGACCTTGCACTTATGCATATGACCTACTTTTCGGCACCACATGCATGTAGCTAGCTTTCTAAGTCCATGCATGTGACTTACTCTTTGGCACCGCATGTATGTGACCTCACGCTTATGCATGTGACTGACTCTTCAGTACCATATGCATGTAGCCAGCTTTCTAAGTTTGTATATGCAACCTACTCTTCGGCACCACATGCATATGACCTCACGCTCATGCATGTGATGTACTCTTCAGCACCATGCGCATATGGCCGGCCATTTAAAATCCTTACAAGCAACCTAATGCTCACAGCTCTTATGCGACTAAATGTACACAGCTCTCATGCAACCAAATACTAGCAGCTCTCATGTGACCAAATGTTCACAACTCTCATGTGACTTAAAATTCGTAGCTCACATGCAATTTTTATTAGGCATAGCCTTCGTGTTGGCCAGATTCATTGTTCGTCAAGAAGTGTGATTGATTGGTTACTTAGATATCCTATTATATTATAATGATTAGTTGAGGTTCATATTATCAATGATATGTAAAATATCTAAACAATAGTATACAAGAAATGCAAAAAGAAAGTCATTCATTAAAAAGCCTCGATGAGGCAAATTTACATCAAAAAGAGTCAAAATACAAGTCAGGCATACATTCTGGAAGAAACATTGGCACTTTGGAGAGGAACCTCAATCAACAGAAGGGCCAACAAGTACTCTTGCTCTTCAACTCTTTCCCTTGCCACCCTCCTTGGTTCAGAAATCCTTTCCAGCTCTCCACCTAGTCTTGACAATCCAAAGGAGACAAGCCTGAGTAGTTGGAAAGGAGCAACCCCACAACATCACTATGAGGAAATAATCCAAGATTTATACAAGATCTTCCTAAATCCTCGAAGAAGGATCGCCTAAAAAGGCTTCCTATGTGGTAGACCATACACACCTCACTAGAAAAAACAAACCATCAGAAAAATGGGGGGCTCATCTAAGGTTCCTATCGAATCTCTGAAAAAGGAAAGAAGATTTCTTGCGTGTTAAATAAAAGCAATTTGCTCTCACTGAAGAGTCCAAAAAATAGCTCCTAACCACTTTCATTAATTACCTTGAAAGAAAATGAGGCTGACTTACCAATGGTTATGAGGCACATACCATGAAGGGTGTGGCCTAGAACATATGAAACGACAGGTTGACCATGGACTTTGACTGCACACTAATCCATAAATAGAGGACGTCGGCATACGATAATTTCCAGTCTGTGAAGCAAACTGAGAGTTGGGGGCTTATGTTATAGGCATAGTTTGGTACATGAGAAAATAGGCTGATAAAGTCTATCACAAGGATAAGGTTCAAATAAGAAAAGTCCAGCTCGCATAGCCAGTGATCCACTCTATGCGAGCTCATGTCATCATTCCTCGAAGACCAACAGTGAGACTAAGCCAAGGGTCTCGGCTCACGAAGTGAGGCACATTGCCTAACCAAAAGTTTCAATGAGACAGAGCACCAAACAAGCTTACATCAGCTCACAGGCAAGGGACCCACTTGTAGAAAGCAACCTACAGAAGCTGATTTGGAAGAGTTTATATTGTCTTGTATATTTAATATTTGATGTAACTGATTTACAACATGCAAAATTACATTTGTAACCTTCCCATCCTTTATAAATAGGAGAAGGGAGGTACTCACAAAGAGGCAAAGCTAATATACTATAACTTTGCTAAATTTTCTTCAGATTTATGAAAGTTATCGTGGACATAGGGCCTAGTATTGTCAGATTTTGGCTGGACATCATTAAATATATTATGCATTCATTGTTCTTCCTCTTGGTCTCCCTTATTTTCTATCCTGATTAATCAGAAACTAGTTTGAGTCCATAAGAATCCTTTCCATTGACTAGAGTTTGGCCCAGAACCAGAATCCACCATCAACAAAGTATTTTTCTCTAACTATTAAAAGTGAAGATATTCTACATAACATGACTATTCTACCAAAAAAATTTCTATTAGTTCAAAATGATGAATACGTAGAATGAGAACAAGTGATTAATGAGATTCATGTAAGAACATACACCTTTGAAAATATATTTATTCTAACTTGAGGGTTTGAAAACATTATAGTAATGATGTATATCATGCACCCACATTTAAATATAGTAATGTCCATTTCTTACCAAAAACAAGTCATTTCTAGATATTATCAAAAGGTCATGGTGTTGAGAATCATTAAAGTCTTTAAAATATTCCAATCTAATCACATCCTATAGTATATATATATATATATATGTTTAAAATAATAAATCTAATAATTGAATACACATCTTTGACATTCATAACCACTATATATGGTCTCTATTCATAATTACTTATGGCGATAAGCTCTCAAGCACTGATACCTAATTCAAATTGTTGCCCCATAGAAAATATCAAACTCAGCTATTCGTACTAAGGTAACTATGAATGTCTATTCAACATTAATCACAAAATAACACCTCTTATTATCACGACCATATATCCCCATAAATTATTAATATACTGACAGCTTAAACATAGCTATTTCATCATATAAGGTTAATTAACTATAATGAGTGAGTATAATGTTCTACTAAGGTAATTATAAATGTTTATTTGACATTAAGAACAAAATAATAATTATATTGTCACAAACACATATCTATAATGGATCATTAATTGACATGTTAAACATAATTAGAACTTTTTCTTTTTGATTGGAGACTCAACCCTCACTACAAAATAACTCAAGTATAAACAAGATATATATAAGCGCACACACACACACGCACACACACACACACATATATATATATATATATATATATGATACTTGAGTACACAATTATGTCATTAACAGCAGAAGCATGTGAGACTAATTTCACTTTATTATTTTACTACCATTATGAGGACATAAAAATAATTGAGTTCCTATCCCTTTCAAAAAAATATAGAACATGATTTTTCAAATTGACCCATTTAAAATTATACTGCATAGGTTCTTTTAGACAAGCAAAAGTTGATTATAATATGATCTACAATATTTGATTCATGCCAAGTAACTAGGTATATCACCCAATCCTAACAAAAAAAAATTGGGTTTAAAAATTTGTTTCACACAAAAGAAAGTCGAATTCTATATAAGGGGATTATATTATTTTGAGAGGTTTTGTTTTATTTTTCTTATTTTTAAAATCTCATGATTATATTAAATAATATCATACTAATAGGACATATACATTATTTATATAATAAATCACACATACATATAATTAAAAATATTTCCTTAGTATATAAAATAATTTTCAATTTAGTTTATCATGATTGGTTTCATAATAGGTGGCGGACGCATAACCAATCAAAAGCCACATATACTGGATCGTCATTAAATATCTATTAAATCATTTGTCAAGTTTAACAAAATAACCAACAAGCACGAATTCAATAAAATTCAATTATGAACACTAATTATGCTAAAATAACATAACTAAAAAATTCATTAATTTTGTAAACTTGAAAAAATTAAATATTGTGATTATAAATTAACATGATTAACATGTTAATATCATATATCAATCCCTTGCATAATATTTTTAAACAACAGATATTATACCCCAAAAAAATTCATTACAATTGATTCCGTGATAGGTGGATATACAATCATCAGAAATATTTATGATAATCAATTTATGATAGGCAAAAAATAATTTAAGAGACTCCTAATCCTCATAATTGGTCCCATAAAAATAATGACAGTAATTAATTGCATAAATACACAAAAGCTAAAGGAATTTCATCAAAATATATTCATTATGAATATTCATTATACAAATAAATGTAATCATGCAACATATTTCCTCATAATTAGAGAATATGCAATTTTTGTTACCTCTTATTCACTGTGATCCCACCTAAAAGTCTTGAATTAAAGTAAATAAGCAAGTCAATTGAAAATAGTATTATATTTTAAAACCTAATACTAATAGGGCATTTAAAATTTTAGAATATAATACAAGATCAAATATTATACTTCTAAAATTAAAAACTGGTAGGGCATTTAAAATTATAAAACCACAGTATCCAATTTACTATTTATATTATGGTAAAAATATGTTAATAATGTCACACCGATATGGTGAGTACATTATCAATAGATTGCTATCCAAAAAAGGTTAATTTAATCACCACAAAACTATAATTAATCTCCTAATAGGTGAGCTCTTAATTACATGACCATAATATAAATAATAATATATTCTTAAACAATAATATAATTTCATAAATAAATTATCTCAGCAAATAAATAATATTAAAATTGAGAGTATGATAAATATGTTGTGCATTGACATATGAATATTTAGTATAAAAAATCTTAATAGGAAATTCGAAAAGTATAATAGATAGGCCCTCAATCACACAAAAATTGTATCATGGGATTTTAACAATAATTGTATAGGATAAAAATAGTACCTAAAGATTTTATATTTTACTTTGAGAGTTAGGACCCATGATACTCCACAATCATCGTATGTGGAGCTTCCTATCAATTTATTTAGATATTCATCTTTGCATATCGTTAATGACCCATCTATATACCTCAATTTGAGCTTTTAAAAATTAATTTCATGTAAATTTCCACCTCACATCAAATCATATGATATAACATTAGAATGCCATATTTTGTCACTTGTCCAAAATATACATAAAATCGACAAATTAATTTACACAATATTTTATGTGATTGAATCCAAAATTAATATAATTTTAGTCACAGAAAAATAGCCAATAATAACTTGGACAATCAATTATCACATAAATATTCAAATTGTGCTCACATAAATAGTTCCAAAAAAATGAAGAGCACAATTTAAAATATTAGATAAATATGATAATAACATAAATAGACATAATTAGTTCATGTAAATAGCCACAAGAAATATATATTCATGGCATAGTAATGAGATCATGGAAGCTACTTCATATCTCCATACTAACTTGAAGATACACATATGGTGCAATTGGAACTTTATATTTCATCATACTTAAAACATAAATGCATGATATACAATTTTATTTACACAATATATATACATATATATTTTATATAATAAGTCCCAAAATTAACGTGATCTCTATCATACAAAGATAATAATCATTTGGACCAAAAATTATCACATAAATGTGTGCTCACACAAACAGGTTACTAGAATAAAAAACAATTTTTTAAAAAAAAAAATTAGGGAGACATAAAACTCATAATCACATAAAAATTTCAAGGTATATTTCAAGAATATTCTCACACAATAAGCATCTTGCTTTTCACCAATATTCCCACTACACTTAACTATTTTCTTTTTACTTAAAAAAAAATAGATATCATGCAAAACAAGGACATTAAAACATCTTAAGTCAATTTGTTTGAATAAAGATTCATCAAGAAGAATAGAAAGAAACAAGGAGAAAATAGAGAAACACTATCCATAAATCTTATCACAAGTAAAAAAGGGAATAATAGTATGCTTCGCAACAAATAACTAATCATGATCTGTTCAACATTGACTGACAATTCTATGATTACGCATTAATATGGTAGAGATTTATAGGCTTTGGTATGCAAAACAAAATTTTGCTTAGCCAAGCTGTATATAGAAGTCATCAAAATAAACATAAAAAAAATCAAATCAAACTCAACAAGCAATTCTCATTATTTTAGATTTCTTCTGATTACTTAATTGAAGTAATCAATCCATGTTAACTTTAGTGTAATAATACAGTGTGGCTATAAAAATTTATGTAATATGACTAATGATCACCCAATTTGTAGAAAAACACTTTCAACAAATTTTCTTTCATCAAATTGAGATTCTGATACTGATGCCATAAAATGGAGATTCACAACACAAATTCCTAGCTAAAAGGAAATTCATAATCAAAATTTTACTCAAACAGCCATAAACATGATTAATCAAGGCTTTGATACTACTTGTTGAAAATAACTAAAATCTTTAAAATTTTCCAATATAATCACATCCTATAGTATATATATGTTTAAAATAATAAATCTGATAATTGAGCACACCCCTGGTAATTACTTGATATTTATTACGACCTATGTTGCACGAACACCGACACGCGGATATAGGGACATGCCGAAACGGACATGGAGACACTGCATTTTCAGAAGTATCGATGTTATTTTTACATGGTAAATGAAGTGTCGGTGTTGATAAGTGTCAGAAACGAGAACGTTTCCAACACGCGGATACGGCTGTTATATGAAGTGTCGGTGCATCAAAGATTACCACTATGCATAGTCTTCATTTATAATTACATGTGAGGGAGAAGAAAAGAATAAAAAAGAAATAAGAGGGAAGAGGTAAACTCCTTTTACCCTAGATGTTGTCATTAGGTTAGAGTCTATTATCTCAATGGGACAATAACGATAACATATAGGATGAGAGTAGGGACCTTTCCTTATGGGAATGAGTTGGACTAGTCTTCCCATTATTAAGAGCCCAACAAACAAAACTCATATAGCAATAGATTCATGGATAGCTTAAATGCCACACTAAAGCCCAATAACAATATGATCACATATTTGGGTCAATAAAGAATCAATATTATTTGATATTTAGTAATTCAACTTACAATAAATTGACTGATAATGCTAGTCCACAATATTATTCTAACACTTGCAAGCCAATAATGTCCCTTTTTCACTTCACAAAGATCAAGATCAAATGAAAATTGATTCTTATTCTACTGAAGGAGATGTATTCTAACCTTTTAGTAAGCAATGATCAAGTAAAGCACAAATTCTTTAGTTCAAATACTTTTAGTAAAAAAAAGTAGGATTCTAGATTATTTAGGGCTTAATCAAGGCCCTTGTAATTTCCTATATTTTGTTATTCTTCATGCCAATTTAGACTTATAAGTAAAGAGGCGAAGAGATTGATTCATCATTTCATTTCAATCTATTCAAGAAAGAGATAGAGAACTAATGCCCCCTTCTGGAATCTTAATTGAAATACTTATTAATGGTATTTTTTGTGAGGTCCTAGATTGGATTTTGCCTTTTAGATCATTTGATCTATTTTTGGATTCTTTTTAATGAGTTACACAACTTTATTGGTTTATTTGACAAATTCAAGAAAAAATGATAAAGATAATTATTGTAATAGGTGTGCTTAAGATTAAGATAAATTAACTCACAAAATGAACCAGCAATGCAGTGGGAATAATAATGCAGTAATATAGTAAACAATATTGCAAAAACCAAAAAATAAAAGTGCAGTAAAAAATAGAGATCAAGACACTAGAATTTTTAAGTGGTTCAACTTGAATTGAAATTACAATTCAAGTTTACTCCACTGGATAATCCTCAACTAGATCACCACTTTAATTAATCAAAACATTAGGATTTAACTGGGCTCCTAAACTGCCAATTTTATAATAAGACTTTATAGGCTTCTTACTAACCTAGAAGAATTAAATTAGGCTCTTCAAGACCTAAAACAATCACAAGACTTAGCTGGGCTCTTGCAGACCTAGAGTAACATTTCTAACACCAAAAACCTTGAAGAAAATAAAGAGAAAAGTTAAGAATACAAAACTAGAGAATTGAGATGTTAATCTCAATTAATCTATGTCAATTCACACAAAAGAGATCCAAGATCTTTGAATCAATCTAAATCAAAGATGTAGAGGTAGCAGAGATTAAAAAGAGGTTTTTTGCACTCCTTTGAATTAGTTAGCATGTAGTTGTTATGTTGAATGAAATGAGGAAGGTTTATATAGAGTTGTTGTAACTGATTGTAACAGAATAACTAACTTTCAATTTGTGAATTGATTCATAAGTAATTTCAAATAGGTTACAACTTGATCGAATTGATTCATAAATCAATTCAGAGTTAATTTGTGAATTGATTCACAGAAGAATGTCATAGAAAATTTTCTTGATTGAATTAATGTGTGAATCGATTCAAAGTCGATTTGTGAATCAATTCATAGTTAATTTGTGAATCGATTCACAGGTTTTTCTAAACCTTTGATAAGTCCAATTTTCAAGCATTGTTTTATATGTTCTTGTCTAAATCAATTCATGAATCAATTCGTAGGGTGAAAAATGATTTTTATAAAATGAAGAAAAAATGAAATGGTGATTTGAAAACTTCTTAAAATAATCTCATTTCATAATCATATTTCTACCTCATTTTGAAAAACATTTTAAGTAAAATAATTAGAGCTAAATTGTAAAAAATTTACTTACAAAAGATCCCATAAAAATCAAATAAAATACTAAATCTAATATAGATCTTTTGTAAAATCTTGATGAACTTTGATACCTGCAAACATTCAGCAAATGTTACAGCATATAATCATAATATAATATGATCAAAATTATTTTTATCATCAAAACAAAAAATAGTCTAGCTACTTAGGCTAACAATCTCCCCCTTTTTTATGGTGACAAATAATTTTAGATGAAGGTTAAAGTTTATCAAAAAATCAATTTGAAAAATTATGTATGACTTAAAAAAAAATTATTAACTCCTATAAGTTCTAATAAGCTACCCCTTTCATATATTTTCCTTTTTTTGGGAAAAGTTTTTCATCTCTACCTTTTTTCTTAAATTTTTAAAGCTCATCTAAAATCAAGCTTAAAGCTTTCTCTCCCTCTTTTAGCACGTCAAAAAACAAAAGTACCTTATAAAAAATTTAAAAATTCTGTTAGCCTAGCCAGCTAGACTATCTTTTAATTTGATGATGAAAACAATTTTGATCATATCATATTGTGTTTATGAACTTTAATTGTTTGTTGAGTATGTACAGGTTCAAAGTTCATCAAGATTCTTCAAAAGATCTACTTTAGTATTAGGACTTTATTTTGATTTTTATAAGATCTTTTGTAAGT
>JANHAO010014175.1:0-15454 GCA_026873985.1 Saraca asoca | reverse complement strand
ATCAGTAAACTATATTTGACTTTCTCAAAACTGTAACTACCTATCAAAGTTTTGAATTAAATTGCATTCCTGTTAAGTTCTTTCCGGAGATATTTTTGTTATTTATGTTCAAAGGATAGTATTTGTGTCCCGAAAAGACGGATCATCCAACAGCAACATGCATATAAAAAAAAGAGAAGAGAAAAAGAAAAAAGACGAGAAGAAGAAGAATATCTTTTGCAGAAGGAAAGTCACAACAAAATTTCTTGATTATAAATTAAAGAAACACGAAATAACAAGAAAATGAAAATTATTGAAGTGCCATGATAAAGAAGCCCCTAGGTCGGTAGGATCCTAAGCGCTTGGGGGGCTCGAGAGCATCACGGGTGGATTCTTTATAGCTTGTCCTTTAGGCCTCTCCACAGTTGACTCCTTCGCGGGCAAAGTAATTTCAGCCTATACCGCATCCCCACCTGGAGAACCATCGGTGACCTCAACACCTGGGGAAGAAGCCATCTCAATGCCCTCAACAAAACCCTAGATCATGTCCATGATCTCCCCACTGAAGAAAGAAAAATTGAGATCCAGGCGGTTTAACCATAAGGTATACATGAAGTTATCAGTGGTATGAGTAACTGCGACCTCGACCTCTCGAGCCTGCTTGATTATAGCAAAAGCCTCCTCTTTTGCTTTGACGGCCTTCGCTTCGGTGCACATGGCTCTCTCTTCAGCATGCTTGGAAGCCTCCTCAGCTCGCTTGGTCACTTCTTCAGCTCGTTCTGCTTTCTCCACGGGACGATTGGTCCTCTCCTGGGTAGATCTGAGTCAGTTTTGGAAACTTTCGACCCCCCAATTTAGAGAGAGTATGTCTTCCCTGCTCCTTTGAAGCTCGTCATGGGCTCACGTAACTTTGAAGCAAACTTGATTACCCCATAAGCAAGAGATTTCTTAGCCCTTTTTGCCGCGGTATTGGCTCCTTGAAGTTAGGCTTTGGCATCTTCTAGCTTCCTTTTCAGTTCTATCACCTCATTAGAAGTTACGGCAAGACTGGCCTTTAGTTGACGCTTTTCCTCCTTCCAGTTCAGACATTCATCCCTCTACTTGATAGCCTCTAAGGCTCCCTAGAGAAAGCAATAAAGAGGCTAGAAAATGAATAAAGACCAGGAGGGACGAGAAAAGAACAGTGCTAACCAGCAAGCAGTGGCTGGCCAAGACCTCCATGAAGATGCTACCCCGAATCCCATCATCTTCCAAAGACGCTACGTTGGCTCCCAGAATCTAACCCACATTGTCATGAATAATGTTGTACAGGGCCAGGGTCTTAGCCCCCAATCCTTTAGTTGGTTGTCTCAGGGCATCCTCGAGCTATGCAACCTGATCAGTAGAGACCTCCTTCCCTTTATTAACCCTTTGCCTCTTTGAAAAAGGTTCGACAGGAGTCTCACTTTTGTACCGCAGAGACCTTGCTGTCTCTCCCTCGGTCACTCCTTGCTGAGAAATAGGGCCTGGAAGGAGCAGGGTCTCCTCCGCTATCGATAGGCTGAAAGGAAGAGTAGGCCGAGTCAACGTAGGAGTAGCCACAGAAGAAGGAGGCAGGCCAACTTGAGCAGGTTTCGGAGCGGCCGTAGAAGAAATGGGACAATCAACACGAGCAGAAGTAGAAGGAGCGCGCTGTTTGGGCCTCGGAGGAGGCTCGACAAGGTTAACGTGACCCATGACCACCTGTTCACTGAAGTCTTCCAGGGGAATTTCCTTTGACCCACGGACCCTGATGTTGTGTGAACTGTTGATGAGCTTGGTGCCAAGCATGGGAGAAAGACCGTAGGCCCACAGGAGATCCTCGTTGAACCTCGCTGTGTTAGAGGAGTCAGCAGAAGCTGAGAGTTGATCCAGAATCTCGATCTCCGCTGCGCACAACTCTGGTCTTTCTTTCTGAACTCCATCTGCAAGAAACATAGCAAAACGTTAAGCTCGAGTCAAAGTAAGAGCATTAAAAAACTGGCATCCTCTCCAGCTCGCTCAGTCAAATTCGACAGAAAAGAAAAATTATGAAAACGATGCAACGACAGGAAAGACACATAAAACCAATGGGTCTTGTATGGACCTGCATTAGACTTCCCTTGAGAATCCTCTTGAGGCAGTGATTTCTTATACTGTGAAGGGCAAGGTGAAAGGTAATAATAACCCTCCTACTTTCTGATGCCCTTGATACTATAAAGAAAGCAGAGAACCCTCGAACTAGAGGGATGGAGGCCATTCTGGAGATGGATCAATGTGAGAAAGGTCAGAGAAGAGTACGCGTTTAGGGTTAATTGCACTGGTGCAAGTCCCAATTCGTTCAAAAAATTGATTATATACGAGGGAATTGGGAAACGCAAGCCCGCATTAAGGTGATGGACGATAATAGCTACAAACCTCTTGGGGGATACGCAGCATGATCAGTGGGAGATGAGACCATTACACGACAGCCTCTGGGGAGGAAGTACGCCTCCGTGATGCCCTTCATTTCCTTGGGCTTGACACTAGAAGGGAAGTGTTTGAAAAGAAAAATGGCATCGGATCCCTCTGGCCTGACGCAAGCCACAGAGCCACTAGCGACCTCGTCACTATAGGAGACCGCATCCCTGGCGGTGCTAGGCATTCCCTTGCTCCCCTCAGATTCAGTGTCTTTGCTAACTATTAGGTGGCGAAGGCATTTATGGGGCTGAGATATCTATAAGAGGAAGATAAATAATCAGGTCACTATTCAACCTAAAGAGGAAATAGCTACTACGCCGGACTACCCAGATCCACAGAGCATAAACAAAGGCTCCAGACGCTAGGCTGGAGGCATCCAAAACCTAAGGAATTCCACCACCACCTAAGGCCCTAAATGTTAACCAATAGACTTCGGTAACAAAACAAAAACGCAAAATGTTGTAACAAAAATAGAAACACACCTTGTTGGCTGCTTGAAAAATAGAGGAACGCAAAAGGCCGACAATCGAGGTCCTGATTTGACGGAACCTGAGAACGGGGAAAAGACTGAAAAAGGAGGGGTGGGCAATCTCCGGAATAGAATGGAGTAGAAGGGTGTACATTTTCAATGAATGATAAAAGGGGGAACTTTCCTGGCTTTATTTTGAAAAATCCAACCATCATATTCAAAAACTCCTCGGATGACCCACGATTTGACGGACCAACGGGTATCGGCATTAAAAGCTAAGCCATATGCACTGAACGTAGCAATAATTGCATCGGATGTGAAATCGAAGAGACATGCATGAAAGGAAATGCTTTGAAGCCCCTATCGAAGGTAGATGGACAAAGCAAACGGCACATCCAGTCCCCGAATGATCCATTGCTCGCAACCGCAGCACGACCTCAAGTTAGCTCGCTCCATACCCAGCTCGTGTGAGCTCCAGCTTGGGTACACCTAGTGCTAAGCGCACTAAGCCTCCAGAGCTACTAATAATACCACTAGGGCATGCCTGATGCTAAACGCACTAAGCCTCCAGAGCGAGCTCGGGCACACCTGGTGCTAAGCGCACTAAGCCTCCAGAGCTACTAATAATACTGCTCGGGCATACCTGGTGCTAAGCGCACTAAGCCTCCAGAGTTACTAATAATACTGCTCGGGCACACTTGGTACTAAACATACTAAGCCTCCAAAGCGAGCTCGGGCACACCTGGTGCTAAGTGCACTAAGCCTCCAGAGTTACTAATAATACCGCTCGGGCACACCTGGTGCTAAATGCACTAAGCCTCCAGAGCTACTAATAATACCGCTGGGGCACACCTGTTGCTAAAAGCACTAAGCCTCTAGAGTGAGCTCAGGCACACCTGGTGCTAAGCGCACTAAGCCTTTAGAGCTACTAATAATACCGCTCAGGCATGCCTGGTGCTAAACGCACTAAGCCTCTAGAGCGAGCTCGGGTACACCTAATGCTAAGTGCACTAAGCCTCCAAAGCTTCTAATAATACCGCTCGGGTACACCTGGTGCTAAACACACTAAGCCTCCAGAGCAAGCTCGAACACACCTGGTGCTAAGCGCACTAAGCCTCCAAAGCTACTAATAATACCGCTCAGGCACACCTAGTGCTAAACGTACTAAGATTCCAGAGCGAGCTCGAGCACACCTAGTGCAAGACACCTTAAGTCTCCAGGACTTGTCTCGCCCTCAGATCAGGTGCACTCAATCGTCTTAATGGAATGGCAAACTTCCCTTGCGACTTCACCATGTTCAACCACACAGGAAGGGTCCTCGCTTTGCCACACCGAAGGCACGCAAAGTTATCCATGAATCATTGAAATCAAAGCACGATTTATACAACCAATTAGACTATCATCACCATTTGCCTAAAATTCTCATAAGGCCTACAGTCTGTTGTTGGGTAGGTTATGTCATGAACAAAAGTCACCTCTTCGAGAAGCAGATCGATAACTCCCAGCCCGTAAAGTGAACTGCGAGTTAGGGGGCTAAGGTTATGGATATTACTTGGACTAGACAAAAGAGGGTCAGCCAAAGCCCAAAGAGTCAAGAGGCGGAATAAGAAGGCACGACCTAATTCAAATAAGGTCACTAGAAAATCATGCGACAGATCGCACGACACGAGCTCACGGACTTCGAGCAGCAGAGGCGGCAGCGAGCTCTTCTCTACATCAATGGAAACGGCTAAACATCTGACAAAAGCAGCCTAAGCACTCTATCAACCCGTAAAACAGCCCTCAAAGTTCGACAATGATTTGCCTAGCATTTATTGCTCAGCGTCTAGTATTTAATGAATAGTATGAATGTAATCATAGTTTTACATTAATGAATTACAAATTGTAACCCTCCTCACATGTATAAAAATAGGACGGGAAACTACAAGGAGGGACAGAGAGAGAGAGAGAGAGAAAAAAAAGTGACGCAGACAATCTGTTAATAGATTTGTCACATATTTGTATGCCAAGAACATAGAAAGAGAAATAATATAACCACTGTGGACATAAGGGTCATCTGGACTTTGGCCAAACCATGATAAAATCTTTGTCTGATCTTTTCTCTTTTTCCTTTGAATCTTCTCTTCATTTATCACTCTTTACGCAATCACATAGCAGTTTGGTTCTCAGAACCTTCGATTGACTAATTACCAAAATCGACCGTCAATAAGTTCCTTTTCATTTTATCATTTCACATTATAGTAATAAGATAGGGAGTCAAACATTTAATATAAGTAATGGCTACACTAGGTAACAAGCAGTGAGACCTTTGGGTTTTTCAATGGCATAATCAGCTATGTATAACATGTCACTTGCTTGCCCTACAAGGTAAAACAATTTCATATATATAACCAAACATTAGTTTAGTAATTAAGGGGATGTTTAATGAAGTTATATGGTCTATAACCATAACGTATCTTGGATGGCTCTTAAAATATCTCATATAACTTGTATACCCCTCACAACATATCAGATAACTTGTGTGCCCCTCAAGACACATTGTACCTATATGTGCCCTTCTTGACACACCATATATGCCACCGAATTACTTGCTTCACAGTGACAACCTATCAAGGCCAATTATATTCTTTCCATATTATCTTCCTAGTATACATAAGTTTCCCCTTACTTACTTAAACTAGTGACAATAACGTATAAAGTTTCTATTTTAAATCCTACCTTTAATTTTACCATTCTACCTTTGTTAGATTAATCTTTTTTTTATTCATGAGTTCAATTATGATCAAGAATTAAATTTACTTATATTTATTTCCTAAAATAATTAACTATAATAAGTTAGAAGTTCTAAGTTATTTGACCCAAGCTAAATTCCAACCATAGCTTAGTCGTATACAGTCAAAATCACGTAATTCATAGAGTCAAACAATCCTAAACTTTCTAATTCATTAACCGTATGCTTATCTTTAGGATTCACCTATTTCTCCTAACATCACAAAAAAAAAAACCTTGGCTAACTTGAAACTCATATATATATATATATATATATATTATGAAAAAGAAAATTAGTAGGGTAAAAACTCCCACTCAACTTAAAAAGAGGGAATTCTCCAAAAAACCTACACCTCAATCTTTTCCTAATCCTAAACTTTAATATTTGGTTATTGGGAAACATCTTGCAACAACCAAAGAAGTCAAAATAAAAAAAAACTAAAGCTAAAATGAATTTATGGTAAAAAAAAAAACTAACTTTTTTAGGCTAAAAACCTTACCTTAGGCTCACATCCATGAAAAGTGCAAACCAAAACCCTATTTTGCTAAGCAATGCTCTTTAAGAGCTACTTAAAAATGAAACATAACCTGAATTTCACTGAAAAAGACTCCCTATTTATAGACTTCCAAAGGCAATCGATCAATCGTCCATTCTAAGATTGTCCAAGCAATACTAGTTGATTGGTTGATCTAGGTTTAGCCTCCTATATGGATAGAAACTCTGATCCAACCAAGCCTTTAGCTTCATTCTAAGTCTATATTATTTTAACCTTGTCCAGAGTCAACCTAGCCTATTTTATGGGTGTCACATTAGAAAAAACTTAAGAAAATATTAAATCATTAAATTATAAATATGCTACATTGCTATGAAAAATAATGCAGTTAGGATAATTGGGTGGCAATGAGTTTATACTCATTAAAAACCTTGGAAAGTAAATTAATTTTCCCTAAATTTGTGTAGCAATCTAATAGTATTTGAATGACGAATGAAAGTCATAAATCATGTACTTCAAATTATTATAATAAACTAATAAATAAGTGTATTAATTTCTAATTTCCTAAAAGAATATTGTGGCATCATCACAATGTAAGCTTGACATAAGCTATTCATCCCTATTTTACTAATTAGATACTAATAACAAATGAAGGGAAAATTACCAAATTAATTACCATGTTTCCAAAATTGGATAAATGACCAACTTGGATTATTAAGTAATAACTCGAGAATCCCAAGCTCATGACTCATAAAACATAAATAAACAACATTCATTTTCAAATATATTTTATAAATAAACCAAATTCAAAACTATACACGTGCACTTATTGAAATAAATAACATGATTTCGAAGTAAAACAATTTAAACAAATGATTCTTTGAATGAATCTCAAAACAAAATTGAAATCTTTAACATAATTAGGTTGGCCTAATTGGTACTTATAACATTTCTACCATAATATCTGCATGCTAAAAATAGACTCCTACCTCTAGTGTGCAAGAGTTGACCCTAGTTGATTAGGGTTCACTTGGATTCCATTCTCTAAAATGGTAAAATAAGAGTGAGCATAACTACTCAATGCAATGAAAGTTTTTACCCCATTTTGAATAAAAACCTTTAGTCATACATTTAAGTTTAAACATATCATATATACTTACACATATACATATACATTCGTAGCCATACTTATATATCCTTTCTCATATTCTAATTTTTAATTAATCTTACCATGATATTCCTGCATATCATATATTCATTACTTTTTCTTTTTTTTTTCTAGTTCCTTTCACATCAAAGCACCAAGATAGGGAGGCAATTAAATCATATAAGTAGTGGCTACACTAGGTTCCAAGCAGTGGGACTCATTAGGTTTCTCAAAGTTACAATCAACTGTGTATAACATATAACTCACTTACCTACCCTGCGAGGTAAAACATTTTCACATATATAGGTAAACACTAGTTTAGTAATTAAAGGGATATTTGATGAAGTTATATGATCAGTAGTCATATCGTATCTTGGATGCCCCTTATGACATTTTGTATAACTTGTGTGCCTCTTAAGACATACAATACATATGGGTACCCCTCTTGACACACTGTATATGCCATCGGCTTAATTGTTTCACAATGATGATCCATTGATGCCAAATATATTCCTTTCATGTTATCCTTATAATGCACATAAATTTTCCCTAACTTACATTAAACTAGTTGCAGTCACATATATAGTTCCTATCTTATATCCTTCTTACTAGATTAGCCTTCTTTTAACTTATAAGTTCAATTGTGATCAAGAACTAAATTTAACCCTTGTTTATTTTCTAAAATAATTTAATTATGAAAAGTTACAATTTCTAAGTTATTTAATCAAAACTAAGTTCCAACCCTAGTCTAGCTTACCCTGGCATACAGTCACATAATTCATATAACCAAGCAACTCTAAGCTTTCTAACTTGTTAAGCTTATGTTTTCTTCTAGGCCTTTAGCTATTCCTCCTATCATTATAGGAAAACCTTGGACTATTTTGAAAAATATAAACTTCATAAATAAAAAAAAGGCAGTAAAACAAAAACTCCCACTCACCTTTGAATGAGTGAGTTCTCTTAAAACCTATTTATACTTGGCTTTTAGCTATTGGGGAAATGTCTTGCAATAACAAAAAAGAAAAAACATAAAAGAAAATCAAAACTAAAAGCAAAATGAATTTAAGGCAAGAAACTAACATTTTTAAACCAAAAACCATACGTTAAACTCGCACCTTTGACTAAGATGCCCTTATCACTAATTGAAAATTTCAAAAATGACCCTACACCAAAATGACCTTATGGATAAGATTGATTTTAAAATTACCAAAATATCCTTGAGTCAAAATTTTTAAAAATTCCCCTAGAATTTCAACTATAAGGCATCATATACAAACCAAAGCCTTCATCCCCCTATAAATGCCCCTTTCCTTAGCATTTTTTCAAGCTTTCTTCTATGACTTCCTTCTCATTTGCTCACTAAGGCTTCTCTCTAGGATTTTTTTAAGCAAATCACCAGGTATGTTAATCTTTTCTTCTCCTTTTCAATTCTAAGGTTTTATTTTAAATTTGGATTAAATAATTTCTTGGAAAATAGCATGGTAAGTTTCAGCCATACGGGTTTATATTAGCTTATCCATGTTGTTTTCAACTCTAGATCTAAAACATGTCGATCTACTAATCCTAAAACTATGTAAATTGAATCCAAGCATAGATTTAATTTTGTAGCAAGATTTCTTAAAATAATAATTTTTTGAAGCCAAGGTTGGATCTAGAACCTTCTTGGAATTTCTTGAAGATTTGGAAGCTTGTTTAGGAAGCTAAGCTAGGTGAGTGGAACTTCTAAACTTATTTTGAGGTCATTTATTGAATGATAACTTGCTATATAAAGATATATGTAAATATACCCTTGGAAATATGATTCTTGTTGTTTTTAATGAGTTATGTGACTTGGAGACATCCAAGTCTTTTTAGGAACTACTCATGTGTATTTAATTTATTGTGATATGAGATGATATATGAAGGATAGGTCATATTTCTAGATTGCATGAAAACTAGGTCTATATATATAAAGAGAGGTTTAGCCTCAAGGGTGGATAATTGTAGCATCCTTGTAGAATAGGCTAGTACAAGGTCCGACTAGAATGGTGTTAGATTAAAACTAAAACGGACTGGATTGTTCAAACAGGTTGTAGTTAGGCCTAGGTTTTAAACCAAGGAAGTGCCTCAAGTATAGACCAATTGGTCGACCTGTCCTAAGGGGCGGTTGACTAGTTAGTCAAGTTGGTTAGGTCGACCGATTATGCATCAATAGGTTAACCAAACCGCCCAGCGTGCCTATTTAAAGAGATTCCCTTCAGTGAAATTCAAAGCCCTCATTTACAATGGAGTAGCTCCTAATGAGCGTTACTCAGTTAAAAAGGATAATAGTTCACTCTCTTACCATAAGGTTGTAAATATAAATTAAGGTTTTTGTTCTAAAAAGGTTAATTTCTTACCTTAAGTTCTTGTGATTTTTGGTTTTGATCTTCTTTTTGCTTCTTTGGTTGTTATGAGGGTTTTTCCCAACAATTAAAGGCCAAGATCAAAACTAAAAGAGGGCTCTAAGGCATAGGTTCTAGGAGAACTTTATCCTACTAAGGTGAGTGAGATTTTCTACTATTCTAACTTTGTTTTATTTATAAAATTTATGTTTTTAAATTAATCTAAATGATTTTCAGCTACGTTGGGAAGATTAGTAATAGGCCTAAATAAATGAATAGGGTAATTAAGGTTAGGCTAAAAAATATGCATAGAATTATTAAGAATGTCTATTATATGTGAGTACATGTATGTATGTGAGGGTGAGCTTAGCTTAAGACTTAGAATAAAGTTGGAATCTAGTCTTAATTAGATATTCTGAGACTAATTTTTCTCATAATTAATTTAATTAATTTTTTATAATAATTAAAATAAAGTAGAATATTTTAAATAAACTAGTTAGAGACCAGTAGGCCTAATAAGGGTAAAATGAAAAAATTAGACAAGGGAAATATTAATTAATACAAAATAAGGTTTGGGAAGACCTATATGCAATAGGAAGAACTTATTTTTTCATCACCGTGAAGCCATAATAGCTGGTAACTCATGAGACAGGTGCAGTATAGGAAGACACACTTATAATATGTTGTTGGGGGCATAAAACTATACATTATGTTGTTAGGGACATACAACTTCATTGCTTCCTTCCCGTTGACTTATATCACGTTAATATATGTATGTTTGAACTATCTAGTAGGATAGGTAAGACAATTTTATTGAGCAAATGATTCATGTTAGGTAACCTAAGGGTATCACATCTTGTTGCATTAAGACAGTCATTGCTCATTAATATGATCAATTGACCTAAAGGTCCTGCTGCTCGCTACATTAAGGCAGCCTAGCACAAATTTACCATGCTGCCTCATGCTTGATAGATGTTTGATGAAGTTAGATAGGATATGTTAGAAAAGAAACGCAAGATAACTTAGAGCATGATAAAAAGTATAAGAGAACAATGAATATGATCATGCATGTGCTTGAAATTTATAAGTGTGTGTATGTATGTATATCATGATTCTTGAAGTTATATATGTTTTTATGATCAAAACAAAGTTATATATGTTTTTATGATCAAAACGGTTATTTCATGGAGTATTCAAGTTATACTCACCACATTCCATTAAAATTTCAAGTTTATGAATTCTTGAAAAATGTTTCAGTTAGAGAACAATCCACTTTATATATATGCATGATATCATGTATGTAATCTCCTTAATTAATTCTTTAGTGGTTATATATGTTCAGGCAGACAAAGGCCTGAAAGGTTATGATTTATGATTTACGAAAAAATTTATGTATTTTAATTTTTAGAGAAATGTTTTATGAAAATGATTTTAATAGAAATATTGCATCTCTTGTATTTAAATTAAATATGCACAAATTATATTTTTAGCATTGATTTTATGATTTTCAAATATAAAATTTTTACAAAAAAAAAAAAAGAAAAATGCTCATGAATTCGCTGATCACCACCCTATGATTGATACTGTTCACATTTCCAAAATTGTGGATATGCCATAGATAGGAAAAGTAATCATTTTTAGTAAATTTGAGATTAAAACAATATGAAAAGGATATTAGGATACAAATTTGGATAAAACAAAGCTTTCAAAAATTATATGTGGCCAAAGTGAACTTAAAAGACTTGATAAGGTTCCTAGAATAACGGAAATTGGATGTATAGTGTCTTCAAGTGTCCACGCATGTTCACGTGAACTCTAGATGTTAAATAATTTATCTTGTATAACTTTAAATGAAGAACATGTTATAAACATGGTAGTATTGGTTTGATGAGTGTAACTTGTTAAAGGTCCTAAAATAGCATGAGGACTCAAGGAAAAATGAAAATAAAATCATAGAAAATAGTTATGGGCTCAATTGAAAGAAGTTCAAGGAACTACGGACTAAAATGAAATAACTAGATAATTTTAAGTAAATATGTAATATCAAGAAACTTCTGGGCAGAAAAGGGGAACCTGGGAAAAATAGGGAAAATTCTAGATATTTTTCAATTGAGGACTATTTTGTAATTATTGAAAAATATTAGGGTAAGAATATAATTATAAAAAATTTTGGAGGTTAATGTGTAATATATGAAAAAGACTAAAACAACCATCCATAGCCTACAGGCAACTCTCTGAACAATGTTGAATATAGCCTAGAGGCAAAAATATGAATGATGATAAATATAACCTAGGGGTAGTGTGTAACACATAAATCTTGCATATATATATATATATATATGTGTGTGTATGTATTTGTTGTATCATTGAGTAATAAGATAGCGCTTGTGTAGGGTACAACTAATCAGAAGGTGCAAGGGTGAACCGTACTGCATGTTATCCGGGCATTTCATTTACTATTACCGCTGTGATGATTATGGAGCTTGATTACTGTTATCAATGAAATATGCTGTATGAAATGGCGTAAAAAATATGGATCATAATATATATACTGTTGTTGATGTTGTATGAGAATTGAGAATAAATGAGCAATGTGTACTAGCTGCTATACAAGTGCTTGACAGATAAAAGATTCTTTATGAGTGTATATGTATGTGGACCCTCAGCAGTCGGTATAGCAGTTTACTCATTAAGGCCATTAGAGTAATCCCACACCATTACTTTAACTGCAAGAACAGCTGCACCACCACTGCAAATTGAGGATGAATGCTATCATCGTGCAAAGTTAAGCTAGCATCCATCTAATAATCAATTAGCAAATCCATGAGTAATAAATAAGTGAAATACAAGTAAAGCGGTTCGTGGAGCTGCCTTGAGGATGGTTTGGTCCTGAAACTCTTCAATTACATCATGGACGTGAGATATCATGGCCCAAGAGTGAGTTTATGATCGCAAGATCCTGTATGCAAATATTACAGCCTGGGATGGACTGACAAGAAGGTTGTTATTCTAACAAAGAAATATGGTTGGCGTTTGTGAGGGATAAGGTTGTCCCCAAATAGCAGTTACTTAGTAGGGCTCCAGGAAGCTAGTGGTTGACTTGTCCGGCTATTCTGACCAACGGAAGACGGACATGAGACTTGACATAGACTTGCCATTATTGTTATGATACACAAACTTATACGTGATACCATGAGAGGACAGCATATTATAGATATGAAATGATCAGAACATAACAAAAAATTTACTGTAACAGCATTTATAAAAATAGAATAATCCAAGACAAGCATAGATTGGTTTGAACTTGCTATAGTCAACAACTAAGCATGCACTCTACTTTCTGCCTAAAAATTTGTACATATGAACCTCAGTTAGTTCAAGGAGGTATTGAGTCTTTCAAATCCGGCATAATTTCCCATTCCAAAAAACGGTTTATGTAAATCTCCCATTAAAGATCTTTTGAATTCCATGCAACTAAAACTGGATATGACTAAAATTGATAAATGCAGAACAAGACAAAAAAAAAAAAATCCAACTAAGTAAAAGAAACTTTATTTAGGCAAAAGTCTGGATAAAAGAACAAAGCTTAGAAGTCAAACCTTGAAAAATACCACTTTCAAATAATTCAACAAAAAAAAAAAAAAAAACTAAAACACTTTGAAAAAGGTAGCTTAAGCAAAAATTAGAGTACAAATTGAAGAAAATTAAAATTAAAAAAAAAATCAAAAGCATGACAAAATATATAAGGTTTGATTTTTCAAAAAAATAATAAAACTAGAAACTGAAACAAATCTTCTCTAGAAATCGAAAATTCATTTAGTTTGGTCATATTCTAACTCAACATAATGACTCAGGTTAAGCAATTGACATAAATAGAACCTGAATTCCTGGAAATTTTCAAAAACCAAAATCCAAAGATTTAATCCTTAGAACTTGTCACATGCCAAAAACTCAGACACATAGTGTTTGCGAATGCATCAAATAGGGGAATGAATGCAGGCAGAAGCAGCAACCACCCCCCCCCCCTTCATTTGTTGGCAGGATCAGCTTAGGTTGTCCTCAATTATTGAGGTTTGAGAAAATTTTACTTCTGATCTTCACTTTCCAGTTGCATGATCACATAAAATCAATACGGTGTTCCAGCATGAGCAACCGGAACAAGGGCCTGCTTCAGAGTCTAAGGTACACTGTAAGCACAAAAGTTATGCCAGCCTATCTCACTGAGCCATTGTCCCTTCCTTGGCATTGGAAATCAGAGGTCTGATGCAAAGCCGAGGCTTCGTACTAACAAGGTTTCCCGGAAGAACAGAGACAGCAGCCACAAATAACCCATTAGGTATACCAGACAGCGGTAGCAACTCAACAAGAATGGAGAGCTGCAACATCAATGCTCATAGAACATACGTAAATATATTACTGATAGCCATAAAATGTTGAGTAATGCTAATTGCACTTACCTATATTCACTCCCCCTTCACTTTCCTTTCTATATCAGAAAAGAAAGCTTTTTTTATTTGCAAAAAGAAATGGCTGAATCAGCAAATTTTTTTTTATATGAAAAGGGAGTGTGAAGGAAGTGACTACAGAGAAGTGCAATTAACATTACTCTAAAATGTTGAGCAACAATGCATCTTTACCTCTGGAGATTTAAGATCCACCACTGAATCTTCAACAATTTGCTTAACTGCCAAAGCCACTATGCCAAAGCATTTCATGCGGTCCAACAAACAAGATGCATTGGAATCATTTGAATTTTCTTTCGGACATTTTGTCTCTTCCATTCCTCTTCGGTTGTACCCAACTGCAAACTACAAGTTTAATTTAAGATTTTCTTTTGAAAAAAATATTAATGAACATTTAAATGTCATTTTACAGAACTGAAATAAATACTGCAGGAATAGTGATATGAAATTCCAGTCCTGCTTTCATTTGAAATTGTTAGAAAGTAATATTAGTAATTAGGTTATAGTATGGGCTTAGGTTATGTGCTTGCTTGTAGTGTACCCAAAGTTTAGATTATGTTTCTTAGGAACTCTATATAAATAGAACATTAGGTTTATATCTAACATATCAATTCAGTCCTATTTCATTCTATAATAATATCAGAGTTCTTTCCCTAATTCTCCCTGTCCTCTCTCTACTTCTTCCCTCTCTAAACCCTAATTATTTTTTTAATAGGTATCAGAGTGGTTTCATTAGATTTTTAGGTTTATTTTTCATTGTTATTGTTGATTGAGTTTTGGTGAAAGAAATGAAAAAAATTAAATAGTCCAAAGTTTCTATTTAGCATTTTTTTTTTTTAGGTTTTCTGCCTCTTTTATTTTGATGTTTAGTATTTGAATTTTGATAAAAAAATTAAAAAAAAGCATTTGAGTTTTTGGTAATAAAAAAAAATGACAACAAAGTTCTCTCTTTGCATTTATCTTTCTTGAACTGCTTATCCTGGGAAGAATTTTCAAGATCCAAAATGGGTGTCGTATCTTGTACTTGTCATTCGAGATTCCCATGAATTCAACCTTGAGTTTACTTTTTCCACTTACCCATTATATACAAACGCTTAAGTTTTTCACGACTTGCATCTCTTATCTTTGGGGATAAGGCAAACAACAAGGAGGATAAAGAAAAAGAATGGTGGTCAAGATGATGAAGTGGTCATGGCCACCTTTGGTTTCATGGAAGTATGAGGTCAAATGTTAGGGACCGGACCCAAGAATTGGGTCTGGACCAGGGGAGAGCCCAATCTCCAGACTGGGACCAGGAAATGACCCATAAATTG
>JANHAO010014174.1:0-15459 GCA_026873985.1 Saraca asoca | reverse complement strand
AAATTCAAATTTTTTGACTTCTCACAAACCATCCTATGTGGGACTTTTAATTTTTTGAAATACACACACACACACACATCTAACAAAAAGTACAAATTTTAGAACAAGAAAAAAACCCACTTGATCTGCTCATTAATAGCAGCTTCACACTCATCGATGTAGTTTTAGTGAGCAAAAGACATATGTGGGATAGTGGGCATAAGATTAAGCTCCTTTTTCACCTCTTCAAAGGACTACATTGGTAAGAGGACGATTGTTCGCACCTTTTGTGGCATAGACCACATACTCACTACCATTTTTCACTAGAAAGTAATGTAGAGTCAAGGACAAAGAAGTAGAAGATTTGAAGAGCGAAATAGAATATCAAGAAGAAAACGGAAAAATAGGACAGTGTTCAATAGAGAAATAGAAAAAGCAGCTCTTAGAAGCATAGTTCTAATTATTGGAAAGACTGTAACTTTAGCTTAGGACAAGAGAAACAATGGAGATTGTTAAGAAAGTTGAGGGATTTATACAAGAAGAAAATAGAGTTAAATGAACAAAGGGAAGTGGCAGTCACTATTGTGTGATTTCTTTCCTTTTTTCTTTCCTTTTATTTTCTACTCAACTAAACAACAAAACTATAAATTCTTTTCTTCTTATTTTCTTTCCTCCCATTTTCTTTCTTCTCATTTTCTTTTCTCCATTTTTTCCCTCCTACCATGTAGGTGGTTACCACTAAAAGTAGGAGTGAAAAAGTGTCATGCGATTCCATTTTTTTATGTCACTCAACCTTTGATATTAACGTAAACCTGCTCCGAGTCTGACTAAATTTGATCGTCCTCTAACTTAAAGACAGAAAGGTGGAGAACATAGTTTAACATAATATGTAACATAGTTTTTTGTTTTCCTTTTAGTTATTTTCTTATTATGTTAAAAAAGAGATAGGTATAAAAAATTTTATAGATTTTATTATATATAAAAAAAGTATTCTAAATGTATATGAAAATTATGCTTGTCTTTTTTTTTAATATAACAGAAACATGACCAAATGAAAATTGAAAGGAAACATGACCTTTTCCTTTCAATCATCTTATGATCAAATGGGAAACATGATGTATTTTTTGAAAATATTTCTAATATTATAGTGATATTAGAAATTTTAGTACTATTATTTGATGAAAAAATTTATAGAGAATACTAAATGGACTGATTGATCATGTAATTAAATATAGTAGAATATAAAAAAATTAAATGAATTTAGGATTACTTGGTCATCCTACTTAATGCTCTTGATTCTCTAGCTTTAACAAAATCCTAACTTCTAATAACTCTAATCCTTTATTCGGAAATTTTGTATGACTGCTCTCTGATGGGAGAAAGTGTCTAACTTGGAGTCATAGAACTTAGGACCTATCCAATATATGACCTAATGGTCTTGGGTACCACCTATCAAAGTGACCTAATCCAATATCAGAAACATTAGGCTATGATACCATTAAGCTTATTACATAATGTCATATAAATTAATTGCCCTTATTACCTTAGACATTAATAGATCAAATTTATGAATTAGGAAGTCCATAACAGAAATAATTCCAACAATCTCCCACTTGGATGACATAATTCAGAAACCGTGGCCACTTCCAATTAATGTCAATGTAATCATGGCACTATTACACCTATGAATCTATTGAAATCATAAGTTTGCAATGATGCAGATCATTATATTCAAAGGATATATAACGTCATACATGCATTGTATACTTACACTTCGATGACTAATCACAAAACTTGTTCAGCAAGATTTGCATAATAATAAATGTGACAAAATGCAAATCTCCACACATGTTCCTAGCATCCACCCAAGATGCCATTTGAGACAGGGGTCTAAATGTCTCAACACATTAATGAGATAAGCTCTAAAATGTCTCCAATCATATGTCATAACCAAATAATGTGCACAAATATGTTGAAATCATAAATATTTCATTATGAATATTTCACTTATACATATCTTAGGATATCAACAACGATAATTTATTATTTCAACACGAAACTCCTACTAATCTTAAACATCAGAAAGGCTTAGTCAAATTCATTACATATGTTTGTTTGTGAACAATTTCATACCTAAGTCTTTGATTAGTGAATCTGCAAGCATACAATCTATGGCAATATATACAATGCTTGCATACCTTTTCTCTAATAAACTGATGTTTGACATCAACCCTTTTATATGGGCGATACAACTATCATTTTAAGCTACAATCATTTTAATAGTATTGTCGCAACATATGGTCAAGATTCTAAAAGTGTTTTCTCCAATTATAAATCCTTAACCTAACAACCTTACAAGTAGCTTAACAACATATAACACATTCTGCCTTCATAATAAAGGTTGTTGTTATTAATTGCTCATTACTTACCACACAGTAGCTCATCATAGCATTATAAAGAAGTATCAGCTGGATAACTAGCGCATTCAAAGTCTAAGTAGCCTAAAACCATAAGATCTCCTAATCTTCTATAGGTCAACATACAATCTGTTTGTACCACATGGGTACCACATTACCCTTTTTGTAGCAATCCAATATCATTAACTAGGATCGCTCAGGTATTTCCCCTATACACCAATAGATATGCTATATTAGAATGTGTACATACCTAAATGCACATTCTGCTACATATGGGACATTTTGCAAATATAACTTTTTTTTATCATTTTAAGGACATTGGGACTTTGTAAACTCATCCTTTGAATGGGTGATAAACTTTGAGAGTAACTGGACAAGTTATATCCTTTTAGAATACCATCTCTGAGACAAATCTAGAATATTCTATGATTCATCACAATGAGATTTAATGTCACAAACATAATATGTGCATTTCCTAAATCCATCACCTTAAAGTATTGTAACAACCTTTTGCATTATCTCAGTTAACATGTTCATATCATTGCATGCAAGGAAAATGATATCTATATACAGAACTGATATTACTAAACTGCCCATAATTAATCTCATCTATATATATATATATATATATATATGTTGGTCTACCTCATTCTCCTTGAACCCAAAAGATGTTACCATCTCACTAAACTTGAGATATCACTGTCTAGATATTTGCCTTAAACCATATATATGGATTTCATAAATTTACACACACAAGATGTTCACCACTCTTCTTTTAGAACCTAGCTGATTTACTTATATAAATTTCTGACAAATCACCACTTTACATGTATCTGATGTAGCACTAAAATTTATCTACCTATCCGCTTCATGCCTTTTATGTTCCCTCTGGTATTTCTTTTAGTTTTGAAAAATCATTTACATCTAATAGGCTTGCATGCATTAAAGTTAGTTCATCCTTCATAATATTCATTCACTTTACACAATTCAAATAAAAAAAGCTTCTAATAAAGTTTGTGGGATCAATATCCTGATTAATATCAAACTTGTGCTTCTATAAGTAATAAACATCTATAATTGCTACCTACGAGCCCCGTGAGATCTTTACATGGGGACTTCTACATTATTAGAGCTCCAGGCTCCTTAACTTCTACCATTGGTTGAACTCAATTAACTTCCAAATCAATCTCATATACTTTAGCCAATAAGGGTACTAGTGAAATAGTAAAATGTTATGTGATCAGTTGCTGCCACTATATAACCAATCCACAAAGAAGATAACCCAAACTGAATCAATAACTCGAGTGATGTAAATCAAACAATAAAATTTTCCACCTCAGGTAGTAGCTACAATATCCAATGAAGTAACTAATAATAGTCACCAAATCAAGCTTATTTGCTAAATGGATTATACAGTTGCACTTTAGCTTTGTAACACAGAAATGTCTTAGACTAGATTTCTTGCCAAATAGTAACTTAATGGAATCTTAGGCATAAATTTGCTAGGGGCTTAATTCTAGACATACACAACAATTCTAAAAGCATCACCTTATAGAAAGTTAGGTAGAGCGGTGTGTGTTAACTTGCACCTCACCCTATCCTTTAATGTGCAGTTCTTTTATCGTAATGTCATTTTGTTCAAATGCTCTTGTAAGCACACTAATCATGTGAAATTGCTAACCTGTAAGCCCTTTAGGATTTTCCATAAGGGCTTTTAACACTTTCTAGACTTGAGTCCCACTAAATCTAGGAAATGGACCTTGGTTTGAGGGTCAAGTCCATGAATCAAAGGACATAGACTGGTCCAAATAGATATGAATCAAACCAGATCAATCCATCCATTTCACAGGTCTAGCACCCATTATCATATAATCACAACTATTAACTCCCACTTTCATTATTGATTGACTTTAATTAATTAATTCTACAAGTTCCAACTAATCAAATGTGCCAATGGAATCACAATTTGTTTTTTACTATAAAGACATAGCATGGTTCTTTGCTCCCACTATCCAGTCAATCATTGAAATTAGCACAATTCGACTTAGTTCCAGTGAAGTGGTTGTATAATAGTAATGCTAACAGTCTTTGGATCAAGATTCCTTTATAAATAGATTACACAGTTTTACATTGACCCTGCAACTTCAAATGCAAAAAATGTTTTGGGCTATCCCATAAATGGAATAGCCTCACATAGAGTTTCTTATATAGCCCGACAAGGAGTTTGATTCAGGAGCAATAATTTGTGCATCACTTATAAAAGGTATGACAAAGTCAAGCACTTCAATCATGCATTTCACAACATCTATCATCGTGTGGTTCCTATTCATATTGCCTAGGTGTCTCAAGTATAGCACATTTTCTAGATTCATATTCTTGAGAATACCTAGCTAATGAACCAAGATTCCTTTCAGTTTTGTAAAACCTACCACAGTAGTCACCACCTCGATTTCAACATTTTCAGGGGTTTCACTCAAAATCTAGACTGATGTTATTGCAAGAAGCCCAATCACATCACCTTGTGGTTCATGTTTTGCACTTATTTCCCACTTATTTCATGTGCCTTTATGGCCTATAAGATCTATAAATCCTCATACAAAGGATTCCTAAACTACAAAACATTTGTTCATCCTGGATAAACTCTAAGACTTATTCCCATGTGTAGTACTTGATCCATATGATGAAACTATTATATTGCCTACTAATTGAACACAACTCTCATAAATAGTCAATTATCAAAGTAAAAGTTAACACAAATTTGATATTTCTGGGTTCACAATAATTTGACCTAAGACTTAAGAAACCTATCCTTTAGCCTTTTTCACTTTCATTTGTGTTACAATTCATACTAATACTCTCTAGCCAAATCAATTATAAGCCTTATGCAAGGTCTAACTTTTATGAAGAGTCATTTGCCAATGACAAAATTGTTGCTAGCTTATTCTCTTCCAAACACTAGGAGCATATTGGCAATTGTCAAACGTGCATTCTTTAATTCTGCCCAATCCTCATAACTAATCCCATCCAGCATATATATAAACTTAATTGCGTAGAAAAACAATTGAGGAAAAACATTAATGCATATAATTTCTTTGATCATGCTTATATTTCCTCAAAAATATCATTATGCAATTCTTCACAACATTATATTATAAGATCCAATGCTAAATGACGTTTAAGACCTTATAATGTAATACAAGAATTAAATATTATATTCTTGGAATTTAATTTCGATAGCAATTTAAGATATTAAAAATATAACATTTAATCCTACACTCATATTACTGTCAACAAACTGCATTAATAATACCCTATTGAAGGACATGCAATATTATTAATATAATACTTTCCTTAAACTATATAAAATGGTTATAACTTAATCTTTTATGTAATTAGTCCCCCAAAAGGTAAATACACAATTACATAAAGGACATAATGCAAGTCAAAATAATTTTCATATTCACAACTAATATTATTCTAAAAAATTCAATTACTATCTGAAAAATAGTAAACAATTCCATATAACTTACATTTGGTAGCTAAATTTGTGAAAATTATGCAATAAAATTTATAGGCCCATTTAACAGCACATGATAACTTAAATAATTGGGCAATAATTCAATAAAATAATCTTATTTTCAGAAAATTTTAGAAAAATTACAAAAAATCATTAAACATGTAGCAAACACGCAGGAAAATTTGTAGGGCAAAATAATTTTATTTTACCATCCAAAATTAGGGTAATAATTCAATAAAAAATTATTTTATTTTTAAAAAAATCTGAAAAAATTACAGGAAGTATCCCAAATTGTGCTAAATACAAAGAAAAAACTTCAGGCTAAAATAATATTATATAGTCATTCAAATAAATTTAAAAATGAATAAATAAAATATTTTTATTTTCAAAAAATTTGAAAAAATTCTTAAAAAATGTGCTCAAAGAGTAGAACACAATGATGTAATTATCCCAGAATAAAATTAGATAAAATATTATAAATATAACTTAATCAAACTTAGATAATTTAGAACTTTTATCATCTTTTGAAATCAAAATATAAATACAAAGAAATATTTAATCCAATGTTGTAGTCCATTGTTGTTGAATCTAAGATTTCAAGTTCAAGTCTCAATTTTCTTAGTATTTCAGTTTAAGATTTCAGAAAACTAAAACATATTCAATCATACAAACAAAAACACCAAGAAAATTGTATGATTAAATTGTCATAAACAACATAAATTAAATTCATAAAATCATAAATTAAAATTAAATGAAGTTATGATATAATTTGTATTTCATAGCAATTCTAACATTTAAATTATTCAGTTCATATAATTCATAAATTGTATTCCACTAGTTACGATTACATGATCTACCAGTTCTGATACCAATTGATGAAAAAATTGTTAAAGAACACTGAATAGATCAATTGATCATGTAATTAAACATAATAGAATATAGAAAATTAAATGAGTTTAGGATTTCCTGGTCATCCTGCTCAATGCTCTAGATTCTCTGACTTTGACAAAATCCTAGCTTTTGATAACTCTAGTCATTTATTGGAAAATTCTCTATCTGACTGCTTTTTTATGGGAAAAAGTGTCTGATTTGGAGTCATAAGATTACTCTCTGATGGGAAAAAATATCTTACTTAGAGTCATAAAACCTAAGACATATCCAATATATAATTGCGACCTAATGAGTTTGGGTGCCACCCATCAAAGTAACTCAGTTTAATACTAAAAACATTAGGTTATGATACCATTGAACTTATTACATAATGTTATATAAATTATTTGCCCTTATTATCTTAGACATTAATAGAACAAATTTATGAATAAGAAAGTCTATAATAGAAATAATTCTAATATTATCTCTTATATTTTGAAAAGTCAAAAAATTACTTATTTAATTTTAGCATCTATTTTATCATAATATAATATTAAAATAGTTAACTTATCAAAATATAAAAGAAAATAATATTAAGATGTTGGTGTTAGGGTGGCACTTAGGAATATTTCCTATTTTTTTCATTGCATATGCCATCTTTAATTTGATCAAATGAAGTTTCAAAATTGAAGTAGCCTCGTTCCCCCCAGACACTTCTGCCATTAGTAAGTGAGACAAATACTCTGACCTTCTGTTTTTTTTTTTTTTCAGGAACAAGTTTAACGGAGGGGAAGGAAAACAATGGAGGTTTTTTTTTTTTTTTTTTAATGAAGACTAACCTTCATTCTCTTCCCTTTTCATGAAATTAAAAAAATTGTGAAAAGAAATTATTATAAGATTCAAATCAAATAAAATGAGGTATTAAGAAATTCTATAATCAAAGATGAGTTTTTATTAAGATTAAACAACTAAAATATAATTAATAAAAATTTTAAGTTCAAGTTAAGTACAATATTATTTTATCCCTCGAAAGAGACACTTATGAATTTTGAAACTAGTGTAAATTTTAAAATTAGATTAAAAAAATTCATATAATTTCGTAAAAATTTGTGGTCGATTTTTTCTTTATAAATTGTTTTTTATATGAGTAGATGCTATCTAAGAATGGCCCAAATAGATGGTATTGGGCTAGTTTTGGAACGAAAAAGTGAGTTGGAGGATTTTGATGGTCTGTTTCCAAACAGAGGGTGGGCTATCATCTTCAACAATATAACACATTCTGCGAGGGCAGGTATTTCTTCTGAGTTGAAGAGCCACATCTCATTGCCATTCCAACAAACACAAAATATAGCAGGTATCTTAGTTGGACAATGACATTAATAATTATTTTTTAATCTTTTTTCTTTAATATTTTAGATTCAAATATTAATATCATGCATGTGTATTTAATAATTTGTCACTAATCTCACAAAAATAAAATATAATTTAGCCAATCATATTAACAAATGGTTGATTAGAGTTTGTAATTTATAAAGAAATCATTAGTTGAAATGACAAGGCAACATCTGAAATCTAATTTAAAGATTGTATTATGATGAAAGTGAATGGCAATTGGAATAATAATAAAAGTGGTTGCTTCCATTAATAAGAGATCAAGGATCCGGTTGGGTCCCCCATCTAACTTAGCACTTGAAATCGACACCCATGCCTATAACATTACGCTATTCTTCATAGTTGTTGCTTCTATAAGTTATTCAGTTCACATAAATTCACCTTATTTTTTTTAATTTAAAATTTCCTTTAAAATCTTTAATTTTGTGTCATCAAATTCACAAAAATATAAAATTAAATGTAAAATTTAAAATATCCATGCCCGAAGATGTGTTAATTCAGACTTCAGAACATAAAGTCATACAAACAACTAAGAATCGCTGAAAAAAAAAAAAACAGATAGTATGTTCATATTAGTGGCCAAAGTTTTAATTATCGTGCTTTAATTCAACAATTTTGGACAAAAAAATGCGACAAATATTAAAAAATTTCATCCGAAATTTTGGTTGCCAACAGCCAACCATGCATGCACATACTCTTACTTCGCTCTCACACCCAATAATCAGATAACTTGTTGAGAAATAATTTGTGTTCCTGACATTAGCCATTTCACCTACTTCCTACTGGAATTAATATTATAGTTTGCAAGCAATTAAGAATATCTACTTCATGCACTACTTCTTGCGTGAGTTTATCATGGATCTGAAGAAAAAAAATAAACACAATACTCGTAAAAATCACTAAGACACATAATATTTATATTTTATTATATTTATCTCTTCCTGTATATATTACAATAAATCAAATTCAGGCTAAAATATCCATCACGAGTCCAAGTCAATTCTCATTGCCAATGTGTCAAAGACAAACAGAGGACCCAGCATGTCCATAGATCCACAGACATATTTTATCTGCAATGCGGTGTGTTCTTTTTGACCCTCCTTATAAGTAAAAGATATTAACAACACTTTAAACAAAAACACATGCTACTACTAATCATCGTGCAAGAATTTCAAACAATTTAATAATTCTCTTCCCATTCTTTTCTATAAGGAGATTCTTCAGTCCTTCCCCTTTTTTTCTCATTTGATCACATTACATTACATGTGCTTCATATCCATTAAGCATCTTGAATGATTGAAATATCTACAGCTGGCTTGCAACTCAAATTTGATATTTTGGCTCTTTTGTTGGCTGTCAATATTTAATAGCATAGTATACACACCCACCCTTTTCTTTCCTCATGCACCAACTTCATAACTCTTTCTTCAACCACTATTAAGAGCTTTCCCACTCCTACAACCCCACGCCATGACCTATAACTCCTCATAGAATAACAGCATCAAGAAGGAAGACCATGAGGAGATAAAAGTAATTGAAATGATCAAATCTGCACACAAGGGAATTAGTTATTATGGAAAATTTAGAGTTCTACCCTCTGGATTAAATAGGTTGAATCCTCTGCAACAATAATTTTGTCAACCACATATATCACGAGTTAGTCAGTGACTTCAAGAAGGCCATCATCACGGAATATCACGTTTTCAAGTCTTACTGATGACCTGTCTCCAGAACATAAAGAAAACTGCCAGTCTCTTTTGGGTATCAAGACAGTTGATGAATCTTAACAAACATACTCAACAAGTTGATTATCCTCAATTCACAAGAACTCTGAGCTCTAGTGAAAAGATAAAATAATTGAATGTAGCATGTACTTCTAAACAAGGCCAAAAGAAAACTAATGATTCCAGAAGAGACTTCGATAAACAAATATAGTTGATGTCAGACAATGATTCACTTTCATTTGTAACTGTTACAACAAAAGAAATTTGAAACACAGCTTTATCTTCTCTATTGTTGGCTAAAAATATTAAAAAGAACTGTGAGGCAGAAACATGTAAAAGGACAACAACAATGTCATCACCAATCAGCCAACTACCACCATTGATGAACAAGAACTCCACTTTGTCTAAGAGAAGTGAGGAGCTCCAAGCATTGGTCATAGGTTTTCTCATACTTTGCACTCCTCTGCCCAGGGCAACATCTCTGCCACCTATTATAGTGGCATTCAAGAAAAATCTCATCCACTAAACAGATAGCTCCAGTCTCGAACAATCTTGGAATCAGGTCAAATTCAGTACCTTCCACATCCATTTTCATCACCACAAAATCATTCATCGAAATGGTGTTCTTCAACCAGTCTGCAAAATCAAATCCTTGGATCTTCACTACTTCACCATCAAAAACACCTGAAGACTGCAAAGGTTGAATCCTACCCATTCCTCTACCTTTAGCATCAACTTCCTTGCCAGGGTCATGATTAATTTCAAAAGTTAAGGTCTCATTCCTCACCCATGCTGCATAAGGAAGCAAAGTGATTCCTTTTTTCTTCCCATACTCTTGGTGAAAAGTTTTATCAGCCTCAATTGCATACACATCAAAGGTCTTATTCTGCTTTGGATACTGTTTCTTAAACCAACTCCCAATGCTAGAGCCATAACTTCTAGCTCCAACATCCACATAAACGTACCTATTCTTAAAACTAATATCAACCGTTGAAGGAAGGTACTTTATGTTCTGTATATTCTTCTTCAAAGTAATCCATGGCTTCAATGGCTCCTTTGCAATTAAAGGTTCTGCATTCCTGACCAATTCTTGCTTATACCCAGGAACTGAACACTTCCCGTTAGAATCACCACCAATTTTCTCAACCCCATGACGAAAATTACCATCACCCTCTTTCTTTAAAACAATTTCACGTATATAAGGCATTAAAGAATCAAACCCATCTATATCACGAGATTTCACTAACTTACAACAATTAAATAAATCAAGGAATGAATTGAAACTATACGTATCTTTAGCCTTTATGTGGAACACTACAAACCCTTCAGGTTTCAGCGTCCGAGCAATCTCAGAGGCAAATTCTGAAGCTTTTGCCGATTTCTCAAGCCCACCCTCGCCGGAAAATATGAAATCAAAGTAATTATCACCAAAGGGTATCTTATGAGCCTGACCCGCTTTCACCAGAGGCTTCGAAGCCTTCTTTGAAATTCCGATTGAATCCGAAACGCCGATCTCCCTCAAGGCGAAAACGTCGTGCCCCGTTGACGTTTCCACACATAGCGATTTTGACTCCGGTGAAAGGTAGCGTTCGGAGATTAGATCTTGGAATACAGAAGAATAGAAATGAACGGCCTTCATCCAATCCCTGCTGGTATAGAGTTCAGGCTGCGCCGCACCTCCGGCAGTGGATCGGATAGCATCGTTGGAAGCCACCGCCAAAGCTCCAGTCCCTGCGCCGGCAATGACAAAGTTCAAACTCTCCGGCAGGGAAAAGAAGCAGAAGTCGCCGACGTTGCACGACTCGCCGGCCATGGTAATCACGTAGGCAAACCGAACAATGATGATGAAAACGCCGAACAGTAACAACCGTACCAGAACATTCCTGAGAAACCCGGGCTTGCCTGTGGTAGGCTCCATAAAAGCTGACTATACACCTTTTCAGAAGAAATAAATAAATTGAACTTTGTATAAAATTTCACAAAAATTGAATAGAAGTTTTGGTTTTCGGTTATTGGAAGAAAAACTGAATTCGGGTGGATATTGAATTGGCTTATCGAGAGCAGAAACGAGCAGAGGTATGGTTGGCTCCGATGAGGGCAGGTCTTCTGAGAATGGCAGAGACAGGGAAATAGAGAGAAAAAGGAGGGACGAAACGGGAAGACATTATGGATTTTGTGAAATGAAGAAGAAGTTCTATGGCGAAGTGCAGAGTGAGTCCATCAATGCCGTGACTCGGAGAGTGTAACTCAGTTATGGCGTTGAGAGTCTCTTCCGTTTGTGTTGCGGAATAAAAACGCGACAAAGAGAATATGAACACCGCGTGGTAACTGGAATAGCCGGTTACACTTAGACACGGAGAATCAGCGGACGAGGCTGCGTCCATCAAGGAAGTGACAGAGCTCCGTCTATTTATCTGGCCTTTGTTTCCTTTAAATAACAGAAATACCATTACGGGTTTTTTCCGTATTTTTTTGTGACAAAATAAAAATTAGAAATCGAATGGATTTTTTTTCCTATATATAAATTTTTTCATATTACCAATAAATAAGAAAATGATGCATTATTAAAAAGGATAATATTTGAAATCTTTTATCATCAATAATAAAAATAATAATATAAAACTAATTTATATATAATAATTAAATTTAAATTCAAAGTATAATAGATTTTTTTCACTAGTACTTTTTTTTATTAGTAGTTCTTTTATTTGACTAATTTTGTTGATATAATTCAAAAGATAATTCTTTTGTTATACTTCTGTCAAAATGCTGAAAATTATAAATATCTTAATTTTTTGGTTGATTATAAATCAATCTCCTCTTTTTACTTTGAATTCATTTCTCGAATGAATAAAATAACGAGTCATTATTATTAGCTCAATAATTTGAAGAAAAAAATTTCTTTCTAGCTTTGAATTATTTTTAGGCCAATCATTTGATAGTTTTTTTTTTTTTTCGTTAGTTTGGGAATTTGGCTAATAATAGAATTAAGATACGTGAGTGACAGTTGGGTTTATTTTGGCAGCATATTGCATTGCGGCTGGCTTCATTAATGCTTTACGATCGCATCTTATCAACTACCCGTTATGATGAATTGATGATGAGGCCTTTGATTTGAAACGGGCATTGACATTGATTTTTTTCCTATTATTCATAAATTGGTACATCAACAATTTATTTATTTATTGGCAAAACTGGGGTCTAAAAATACGTTTATTTTATTTACACTTTTAAATAAAGAATTTTTATGACAAAGTAATCATATTTCAATTTTATTTTCTATACATTTTCTTTTGTGTACGAAAACTTTTTTTTATTTCACAAGTCACATACCACTGTAATATTAAGATTTAAATCCTAATAATAAAAAATAAAAATTTAAATTTGAATAGCATAGTATCATTAAAATTACTCGCATTAAAATGAAACCGTTAACTTTTTAATTGTAATATCTTTCTAATATCTTTGTTCATATATTATTAGAAAACAAAATATGTTGACTTCACTTGAATTTAGATTTAATTATGGATATTTCCCTTATATTTTGACAACATTTGACCCTGAACAACAAGGTATTTAGACAATAAAATCATTAAAATATCCTTTATCATCCACTTCAATTCAAATTATCTCGACATTTTAATGGTGATTTTCATTTTATTCTCCACGGAGGTTATCCTATAAGTGGGTGTAATTTAGACAATAATATAATTAAAAAAATTTCTTTATATTATTTATTACATTTGTTAAATGTTGAAAAATCAAAATACATTCTAGACATTCAATCTTTGAAGTCAAATCATACAAGTTTTATTTAATAATATTATATCATTATATATGAATAGTATTAATTTAATTTATAAGTACATATAGAGTTGTGTGAAAATTGATTTGTAATGAAGTCATTTAAAGTACAACTTGATTGTCAGGACGTGTGGTGTTAATAGTCTTAACTCAACACATAAATCAATGAATGCCTAAAAATAAGTCAATCAATCAATCATAAATCATCTAGATTTTAAAAATAATGAACAACACCTACAATTTATAGCACATCGAATTAACCATAAGCACAAATTATCTAGCATATACCAATCAAATTGTATATCAAAGCAACTAAGTCATTCACATAGATAATCATAATATGTTCATACAATTTGAATAAATGTGAATGAATACAACCAAAAATAAATAAATTTTGTTAGACAATATTTCGATTGAAGATGGACACTTCTTTATTCACATTTAAAAAGTTTCAATGCAGACTCCCAATTATGTAGGGGAGGCTCAAGATGACACACTCGTTCCCCTAGATGAATAGCTTGATGCCCCCTTAGGTCACTGGACACTTCTCCCCTAAAAGGAATTTTAAATTAAAGATCAAATGACATGAGTAAATATATATTTTTTGAATTGACATAAGAACTTTTCTCCTAGTTCATAAGGGTTCTAATACACCACAACATATTGACACAAAAATAAAAATTTAAGGACCACAAATATATACTTATCTACTCACATTAGACAAGTTACTTTAATCAAAATTACATAAATACCCATAAAATGGAGAAAAATAAAAAAAAATCTACATAAACATTTTCTCTCAAATTTATGACATGTGATCTTATCTTTATGCTTGATTTTTGTGTCAAATTTCATCCGAATCCAAATACATTTACCTTCCAAATTTGATCATAAATCTCAAAATATGACACAAAACTATTCAATCAACAAGGTAGTTAAGAGCTTCTTTAGATAAGACTCTAGAAGTACTTTTAGGAAAGAAGAATTAAGTAAATATATATTCAAGATTTATAAAAAGGTAATTCTTTGGAAATTTTGAGTTGGTAAGAAGATCCAATATTGTCATTATTAAATTATTTTTAAATATAAAAGGAAAAAATTAATTGAAAATATAAATTTGAAAGTAAAATTAGTGAATTAATGTTAAAAGTCTTTGAATGAAATGTAATTCATGTCTCTTAAAAATTTTATTTTCTTCTGTATATAAATTTGATTTTGATTTTTTATTTGTGAGCATAATAATTTAATATTTTTTTTCAGTGAAATGAAAATAGTGAATTAAGCAGGAAAGCGATCAATATCTTGTCCATGAAAGTTCCTATAGAAAAATCTGACATCAGATTCTATTGTCAGATATTTCTGAGTTGAGTAAGCACATGAATTTTAGTTATTTTTAGAGATTAGATATCACAGGCCAATTCTCCACTCGGTTGGTCAACCGATGTGGCTGCGGGGCCTACACGTTCATTTCACATGCACGGCACCGCTTTGGATCTCGTCCCCAACCCGAAATGCATCACCTTTGCTTATTTATAAATTATTAGTTTCGATTTTAATTTCAGAAATAATTATAATTTTTTAAAATAAAAATCTAAAAGTGGGATATCATTTTAAGGTCAATACATATCACTGATATTTTAAAAAATTTACTAATAATATTTATAAATTATGTAATTATTTAAAATCACTGATAATAATATTCAAATTTAAAACATAACAGATTAAAGAAAATAAATTTTACTCATCTTTTTAAAAT
>JANHAO010014173.1:0-15479 GCA_026873985.1 Saraca asoca | reverse complement strand
TTATTAAATAATCTTAATATGTTAAAAATTAGCTATGCTTTTTAAATTTGTTTATTAATATTTTTTATTTTATTATCTCTCTATTTTTCTCTTTCTTATTAAAAAGGATAAAATTAAACAAATAATTAATTCTTAATTAGACTTCTGAAATAATAAATAAAAAGAAATATTTTTTTTTCAAAACAATGGATAAAAAGATACAGAGGATATAATAACGAATGGCAAATAACTTTTCCCCTTATTTCTGGATTATTTTATAATTGCAATTATAGAAGAAACAAATTTTACAAAGAAATAATTGACATAATATAATATGCTTCTTCTCACTTCTGAGAAGAAGAATAACGAAGGGAACCAAATTCTCTCCAGTGAGCATGGAGGATAAGTAATGTGCACGAGCCATTTTGGACTCTATGGTGCTATTTTCATGAGAGAAATTTTTGCGTGTACGTGAAAAAATAAACATAATAATAAGGTATTGACAACCAATGCTCTAATAAAAAAATATTTAAAATTTTTTGTATTTTATTTAATTCATTAATCTCTCATTTTTTATTTATTGTTTTGAAGAATTTTTTAATCATTTTTAAAAAATAAAAATGTATTGATTATTATTATTATTATTTAATTCTGTTTTTATCATTTTAATAAATGCTCAGTTACTTTACATATTATTTGACTTTTAATGAACTTTTATTTAATTCATTACTTCCTCCATTTTTTTTATCTATTGCTTTCAAGAAATTTTTTTGTTCCCCCCTTTCATCTACATTTAAAAAAAATCAAGAATGCATTTATCATTTTTTTTTCTAATTTTATTCCTATGATTTTAATAAATACTCAATTACTTCACATATATTTGACTTCTAATTAATGATAGATTGATAAATTAAAGACAACTATTTTTTTTCTAAAATTAATGTTATTTTATTAGTCTCTTAATTCTCGCCTATCTATTTTAAATGACAAATAAAAAAAAAATGAAGAGAGTATAAAATTTTGAGAATGGACCAAGTAAAAACATATAAATTTTTTTGAAATATTATATTGTAGGTTAACTTATCATAGGTTTTTTGATCTCTGTGGTGTGTAGTTGAAAAAAAATTCCTCAAATCAAATGGACTTAGCTTAAAAGTAATTTTGTGGGAGGGGCAGAATGTTGTTTGTAACAATGTTTCCCCCTTTTTTATTATTTTTTAAAATTTTTATTGGAAAACATTGTTTTCTAATTTTTTTTATTTTTTGAGAAACGTTATTTGTAATAATATTTTTTTTAATTTTTTATTTTTTCAAAAATAAAATTTTAAAATTTTTATTTATGGAAAGATTTTATTTTTAGTAAAATTTTAATTAATATATAATTGATTGTGATATATTACTTAGTTATTTTATATTAATTTTATTTAAAACTTCAAAACTTAAAAAATTTCTCAAGAAAAATAAAAATAAAATAAAATAAATTAGGAAAGAAAAAGTGTAAAAAACATTATCATTTTACTACTATAAATTTTCAATTACTGTCTTCGTAAGGTTAGGGATTTTGCTACTATGATTGCATTAATTAAGTGTATTAAGTGGTACGTATTATACTAATTAAAAAATAAGGGGGAAATATCATTTTCTATTACATAGTAATATTTTTTTATTTAATTATGTGTTCATTATTTTATTATCAAAAATATTTTTAGTTTTATCAATTTCAATACTAATTCTTCTATTTTGACCATGTTTTGACATTATTGTTCAGTAAATGTTAAAATTTAATAAATGATTTTATTACTTATCAAATTATAAGATACAATAGTACTAAAATTTTTAATATTAGATAAGATTATAAATATTTTCTAAATTAACTTAATTTACACAATTTAAATGTATTTAATACAACTAAGAATCTCTCCCTTTAAATTACAAGATGCACTTTAATAATAAATAAAGTATAACATTATAGTCATTAATGAAAGAAAGTAAAAGTTTATAATTTAATAAATAATTAAAAAAATATTTTAAAATTTATAATTATCAAAAAAATAGTTTTTATACTTTAAAAAATACATACAAATTTATAGATAATTGCTAATTTCAACACTTTCACATGAAAATCATCAATCATAAGAAGATAAATAGTCATGCATTGTTAACCTTTTATGCTAGTAAAAGGTCAAAAGTATAAAATAGAACATTACCAAGATAAGATACCATATAACATTCTAGTTTAACAAAATTGACTAGTTTATGACGGTTGGCCGAGCGGATCAGATAAATTAGATTGTATCAATTATAATGATAATATCTTAAATTTAAGCTTGTGGATGATTTTTTGAATTTATTTTTGGTGGGCATCCAAAATTGCAGTGAGCCACTGAGCCTAGCCTTAAGAAGGGGTCAATTTATTCATCTATTAAATTTTATGCACACAAAAAAGCTGATTAATTACGTGGTGATAATTTGAATAGAAATTTCGGATTAAATTTCAATATGTCTCCTTTAAAACATAGGAGATACTTAATTTAGAAAATATAATACAATAATTATAATTATTAAAAAGAGCAATACTTTTTTTTGCTTGAATTATTAATATATATTATTTGTTTTTATTTGAAGTTAGTAGTTTAACTTTATATATATATATATATATATATATTTGGCCAATCATACATACATATATGAGAATCAATTGATCCTCATTTAATTTATATCAATTTTTTCATTATTGCATAATTTTTTTAAAATGTATTATTATCAATTCAATCATTAGATTACAAGTAATCATAGTATTATTTTATGTATAAATTTTAGAAAAATTCAATAAGAATTAAGTATCTAATCAAACACTTAATTTTACTTAGGTGTAAAAACTATAATTTACGCCACTTTTAAAATATATTAGGGGGATGCCAAATTATATTTGCTTCATATGAAATTTTACAATATGATTTCAATGATTATATTTAAAATTTAATGAAATTTTTTTATCAGAATTCAATTTAATTATAAAAAATTAGACAGCAATACACATATAAATGTAAGCCGAATGGTGGCAGTTGAGCAGAAAAATCCAATAAAATTCGGTTACTATCAATGTTCAAACTCTGTGTTTTACAGTTGCATAAGATAACACAATCACATTCAATTGCCAAAAAGAATTGTCTAGAACAACTGTTAAAGTCAAATTGGGAAAAAAACGAATGAGGTCGCTAGGGGATTTGAATTCTCCCTTCCATAAGTTCATATTAATGTTATTTGTATAAGTGATATTACTTATATCTTGTACAATTAGATATGGCTTAAAATTTTATCACTAAATAGGATGACAATAAATCAAATATATAATTTTAGCGTCCCAATTTTTTTCTGAAAAAAGTGTAAGAAAAAAATCTTTCAATTTTGAGATCGATGAATTTTACCTCTTTAATTTTGAAAAATTAAAATTAAAGTCTTAAATTATATAAAATCTTGAAATTAATATATATTATTTATTTAATTATCTATTTTATTAAATTATATAGTTTTTTCATAAACTTTTCAAATGAAAATTATAATATTATTTATTTTAATTTATTACATTATTTTATCAAGCAAAAATTATTTTTTATTTTATTGTCTGCTTATTTTGATGAAAAATAAAAAAATATTTTATAAAGAAAATGTCTTTTAAAAAATAAATTGATTTTTTGTTGTTCAAACAATGCAAGAAAAAACATACTCTCTTATTTGGTGCACATAGACAAATTATTTTCATTTATTAAAAAATATTATTATTATATATAAATTTTATCTTTAAGGTCATAGTAGAATGTTTTAAGATAAGAATCAATAAATATTTATTAGTAAAACTCAAAAGTTAAATGTATTTTATATTAATAATAACATTTTTTCATTTTCATCGACATTTTTTTATAAAATTAATTTATATTTAATTGACTTCATTCAAAATTATTTACTATATTTATTAACTTATTTAAATATTTTTTACATAATTTTTAATATAATTATTAAAATATTATTATCCGTATGAATGAAATGAAAGAGAAAATGAGAAAAAGAGAGTAAGAAAAGGATAGAAAGATAGAAAGGGGATAGAGGTATCCGAGGAGAAGTGCGGCGAGGAGGATTGAAAGAAAACATAAAAGAGCGGGAGGGAGCAAAAATAGAGTAGTAAAAGAAGAGAGAGAGAGAGAATAGCAAAAGAAGAGAGAGAAAGAGATATAGAGAGAAGAAGATAAGAGAAAGGGGAATAGAGAGAATGAACGGAATTAGAAAGGGATAGAGTGAGAAAAAAGAAAGGTAAAGAGAGTTAATATAAGATTATTTGAAAATTATTTCCTTTAATAAAAAAATAAAGTTGTCTTTTTTTAAAGTCAACTTTCTGTTTATCAATTTCTTTATTGATTTAAAGCATAAGAAAATTTTAAAAAAATAGTTTTTTGAAATCATTTTTCTCATAGATGAACAGTTATTTATTTCAAGTTTCCATGAGCCAAACGGAAACACAAACCGAACACGATTCAAGTCAAAGCGGCGTCTTACTAGCAACAACACGCAAGGGGCTCTCCGTCATAGAGTATATCTTATTCAAGAAAAAGGAAAAAGGTTGTTATCTACATAATAATTATATATATCCTATACCTTTATCTTTTCATTTATTAAGTTTTAAATGAAAAATTAACTTTGATGATAAAATAAAATATTTCTGATCAATTTTTTTATGAAAAAATTTGAACTTAAAACATCCAATACATGAAATTATTTATATTTAAACTTCTTTGTGACTTCATAAAATTTGTGAGAGTCGCATGTTTTTTATTATGCAATGATAATATAAAAAAATGAGTGTGCATATGACAATTACTTATTTGTCAGTGACATTTTCGTGCCATGAGACTTATGTGATATATGAAATTAAATTTACATTCATAAAATGAATATAATGCAATAGTAAATGTAATTATAGAACAACTATAATCTATAATATTTAAATGTTTTGAAAAAACGTTACTAATTTATTTTATTTCAAATTAAATCATTTGATATCTTTGACTAATTAAGGTAATTGAATAAACTGTAAATTAAAATGCCTAGAGTAATTAAAATTTGAAAGGAATCAAATCAAAATATTATATCAGATATGTATATAAGAATCATTAAACTTAAATATTTTTATTGATTTTTAGTTCTTTAATAATGAATATAATAAACCAATATGGACTTTATTACTTTTAACAACTTCAACTATTACTTTTATACATTAGGACAAAAATGTCTATTAATATTAATATGGACCTTTTTTTTTATACTTTTAACAACCTCAATCATTACTTTATATATTAAAATATAGACGCCTAAAATGCGGGAGTTTCTAGATCCATGTGAGCGGCCAGATACCTGAATCGTAGGATGAAAGTCTTGTACAATTTTTTTTTATTGTTAAGAGTGTTTGTTACACTGATTCTTTTTTTGGTTTCCAGGAATTATATGTTTTGAAAATTATAATTTTTTAAAATATTAAAAATGTGTTTAATTTATCTTAAATATTTATGAGAATGTTAAACATTCCTACGTTTAGTTTTAATATAACTTTTTTAAGAATTTTGATATTTTTGTCAAAAATATCCTTATCTATTTTAAATTAAAAAATAAAGAAGACGAGAGAAAAAATGTGAGAGAAAGGATAAAAGAGAAAGTATGAGAGGGGATGAGAGAATAAGAGAGAGAGAGAGGGGATGAGAGAGAAACTGTGAGAGGATAAGAGAGAAAGTGAGTCAGAGAGGATGAGAGAGAAAGTTTAAGAGAAAGGATGAGAAAGAAAGTTTAAAAGAAAAAATGAGAGAGAAAGTGTGAGAAGGGATGAAAGAAAAAGAAAATAAGAGAAAGAGTGAGGAAAAGGATGAGAGAGAAAGTGAGAGAGTGTGTGAGAGAGAAGATAAGAGATAAAATGTAAGAGAAAGAATAAAAGAGAAAGAATGAGATAGAAAATGTAGTGTATATATATTCTTTTTTTATTAACGAGGAATATATATATATTTTTTTCCACAAATACGTTCTCATCCACGTAGGAAACAGATTCTCACCTCCCATGAGAATCTTTTGGTGGAAAAATTGTAAAAAATGATTTTTCCCTTACCAAATGTCCCCTCAATGTAAAAAAAAAGGGAGTTTTGGGGAGCTCCGCGATTATTTATAGCCGTTGATCTTCCCTGGTTCCATACCTCAGAGACAATTTTCCTCTTAACCTGTGAAGGAAAGAGTGCATGAACTGAGAGTCTGTGCGTTTTTGTAAGCTCTTTGGAGTCTAACTGCTAGTGGGAGTTTGAAGGACACACACATCTCTCGATCTTCTTCAAAATCAAAGCTTTATCTCGTTTATGTATTCACGAGCTTCTTTGCTTAAGCACTGCCTGCAACAGCACAGACTTTGAGATTTCAATAAAAATTCCAAATCTTTATCCAAAAATCTTACTTGGGTCAGTCTTTTTCTTACAAAGATGGTTGAGAACCGTTCCAACAACCCCAGAAACCACCAAGCATTTAATGTCTCCATTGACGTTCTTTCACAAGGTGATTCCGAGAGCTTTGACGATGATGGCCGTTTCAAACGAACTGGTAAGTGAAAAGTCCAACAATTCTCCAACTGGGTTTATGATTTATGTAGAAAGCGTCTGAATCGTTTGATTTTATGCTTGTGTGTGTTAGTCACTGTTACTGATTATTATTATTATTTTTTTGGCATAATAGGGACTGTTTGGACTGCAAGTGCTCACATCATAACAGCTGTGATTGGCTCTGGAGTGCTCTCTCTGGCTTGGGCCGTAGCTCAGCTTGGATGGATTGCTGGCCCTGCTGCAATGCTTCTGTTTTCTGCTGTTACTTACTATGCAGCCACTCTTCTTGCTTCTTGTTACAGAACCGGCGACCCTGTTACTGGCAAGAGAAATTACACCTACAAGGATGCTGTTAGATCAAACCTTGGTAATTTCAACTACTTTTTTTTTTCTCTGAGTTTCTTTAGTCTTTTGGAAATGAAATCTGGGTGATTTCTAAAATTTTATTTTATTTTTTTTGTTCGGTTCAGGCGGCTACAAGGTGAATCTGTGTGGTCTTGTTCAGTACACAAACCTTTTTGGAGTTTGCGTTGGCTACACCGTAGCATCCGCGATAAGCATGATGTGAGTTGAATTAAAGCCTCAGTGATATGGAAAACAATAACAAGCTCATTTTGAGATTTTCAAGTAGTGTAAAGAAAAAAATTTCTAATCGGTTTTTCTGGGATTGTGATGGAGCAGGGCAATCAAAAGGTCAAATTGCTTCCATGAGAGTGGTGGGAAAAACCCATGCAAAATAAATGGAAACGTTTACATGATTTCCTTTGGTATTGTGGAAATTATTTTGTCCCAAATTCCTGATTTCGATCAGATATGGTGGCTTTCCATTGTAGCTGCTGTTATGTCCCTCACCTATTCAACAATTGGGCTTGGTCTGGGGGTTGGTAAAGTTATAGGTACAATTTTGTTCACATAAGCTATAATAAAAGTCTATCATTTTTATTTATAAATTATTTTTTAGAAATTTGTTATATATCTTTTTCATCTAACAGAAAACAAAGGAATTCGAGGAAGCCTAACAGGAGTAACTGTTGGTAGCACGGTGACAGAAGCCCAGAAAATTTGGAGGAGCTTACAAGCTCTTGGTAACATAGCCTTTGCATACTCATATGCAATGGTCCTTATTGAAATTCAGGTACATTCTTTGTCCAAAATCATTTTACCACAGACATATTTTTATATTTTTTAATCAGTCCTCAAATATTTATATTTCAATCAATTTGGTTCCTCCCTTGGGCAATTGTCAAATAATTACAATGGGATAAATTTTTATGTGGACTTGAATTCACTGTAAATTTAATGAGAGAGATAAACATAAATTTTGTACACTCTACTAGTACACATAAAATCCATATTTATTAATGTATATGTCTTTCTTTTAAATTTATAGTAAATCAAATTCATATAAAAAGTTTCATATCAAGGGTGTTGCATCAACATGACAACATATCAACATTTAATTGTGTATTGACAAAATTATAGGGCCTAAATTGTGAAATTAATCATGTTTCGATGATAATTTTGTCAAACAGTTACCTTTTTCTTATTAATCATAATGGGTATGTTAACACAGAACACAATCAAATCTCCACCATCAGAAGCAAAAACAATGAAGAAGGCTGCTCTTATAAGTGTTATAGTGACAACCATTTTCTACATGCTCTGCGGCTGCTTCGGCTACGCCGCTTTCGGAGATTCGAGCCCCGGAAACCTCCTCACCGGCTTTGGCTTCTACAACCCATATTGGCTCCTTGACATTGCCAATGCAGCCATAGTCATCCACCTTGTTGGTGCATACCAAGTTTTTGCCCAACCCATCTTCGCCTTCATTGAGAGGCTAGCATCAGACAGATTCCCAGATAGTACATTTTTCACCAAACAAATTGAAATCCCAATGCCGGGTTTCGGCCTCTACAAGCTCAACCTCTTCCGGCTCGTATGGCGGACAATTTTCGTGATCATCACCACTTTGATCTCAATGTTGCTTCCTTTCTTCAATGACATTGTTGGATTATTTGGTGCTTTTGCATTTTGGCCTCTTACTATCTATTTCCCAGTGACAATGTATATTAAGCAGAGGAAAATTCCAAAGTGGAGCACCAATTATGTGTGCCTGCACCTGCTAAGTTGTGCTTGCTTTCTGGTTTCTTTAGCAGCTGCAATTGGCTCTGTTGCTGGGATTGTTGGTGATGTTCTAAAGTACAAGCCATTCAAGACAGACTATTAATTTAGGAGAATCAAGAAGTCACATGCTGAGGGGGGATTTCAGAAGCAAGACAATGAAATTCTCATTTGTTTTTAATGGTGTTCCTATAAAAAGGCCTCAGGATGGTGATATTGTTGATTACTGCTTAGCAGCCCGGCATTTTAATTTATTTCTCTTTTTCATTTTAATTTCATGTTGTTGTTTTGCTGTGTAACTTGCTTTGAATTTCAGTGCAAAGCACTAGAATCCAAGCTAAAGAAATTATTGCGAGTGTAGTGTTGAGAGACGGGAGCAGTTTGAAGGAGGTTGTAGAATTCTACATCATCGTTGTAAAAACAATAAAATAAAACTATAAATGAAAGAGAGAGCTCGCAATTTTTAGTCGCCATTCAGAGTTCATTTTTTTTCCTTTTTCTTTTCTTTTTTTCCTACCTCAATGCTTCAATTATAATAAAATCTTCTCCTTTTCCCTTTTCTTATATTGTACTTTTTCAATAATTTAAAGCTAAAAAATAATAATTTTATATATTATCTAAATAAAAATAAATTATTTATAATGATCATTTGATTCACATAAAAATAATTTTTTAAACAAGAATAGATTATTTATGAAAGGTTTTTTGGTTCACACAAAGAAAATGATTTTCTGTAATAAGTTGAATTTTTTAAAGAAGTAAATTTTCTTATAAACTTTCTAAATTTCTAAAAAGTGCTTAAAATTATTTAGTTAACAATAAAAATTAAAAATTAATGCAAGAAGTTTTTTTTTTTTTGTTGGAGAGGATAGATAAATAATTTCTCACAAAAGTGAGAAATAAGACTTTGTGACAAATTTTACTTCTAATTAATAATCAATCAAATAATATATTCATTTGTTATTTTCTAGAAGTCACGTTTCTTTTTTACGAACCAAATGATCTCATAATCAATTGTAAAATATGTTACCTAATATAAAATAGATTATGTATAATTAATTATTTAAAAATATATTATTAATAATTAATTATTATATCATTATACCAAACAAGCTCTTAAATCCTATGTCAAGCTACTCAACTAATCCATTACATTCTTAATTTTTAAATCAAAATAAATTTAAAACCAAAAGAAAGGAATGATAAATTATATATAACGACCTCAAGCATTTACAATGTAGTGTCAATTCATGGTTGATAAAGAGGTGAAAGATTTTTAAAATAACTAATTAAATATTCTAAAATAAATATTCATACTTCAAAAAATTAGTTAAAAAGTAGAAATTGCATTAACAGACATTTTAGACTTCTAGGCTTGAAACTTTAATATCCATGATTAGACATCAAAGTATAACAAAAGGGATTAAGTGCACAATTTATAAAATTTTAAGGATTATTTATATATTTTTATAATTCTAATATGAATAATTGTACTTGTACTTTTTTGTATTCACTCTCCTTTTTATGTTTGAAAAGAACGCTTTTTTTATTTGTAAAAATTTTCTTAATATAGAAAGAGAGCAAAGAGAAAGTGAATATAGAAGAGTATAAATAATATTATTCTTTTAAGATTATGCATACATCGTGAATAATCAATTGCAAAACCAAGACCCATGGGGCACTAAAATACATAATAAAAAAATATATCATAATATTCTAATTAATATATAATTTTAAGATATAATATAAGTTGAATTGTAAATATTATAATTTAAAAAAATATAATCATCCTTAACATAATTTCATTTTTCAAAACTATTGTATAATTAATTCATTATCAACTATATTAAATATATATTTTTTAATATATGTAATTAAACAATCATTCATCTTTGCATCTCCTCTTCAAATTATATTCACAATCTTTATTAAAAATAATGTTTTTTTTCCATAATCATTACAGCCACATATACAACTAAAGTTAAGTAGTTATTAATATTTTTATTTGAATAAAATGAAAGTCCACATAATTAATTTTATTAGGTCCCATTAATTTTGAATTTATTTATTACATATGTTATTTTAACTAGTATTTTGTTGATAATTATAACAAGTAAGAGGGGCTAAATAAAAGATATAAATAAACCCAATTAAAAATAGTGAATCCTCATGAAATTTATCATTTTTTTTAATAGTAGAGATGATAATACATACATAAATAGTGAGAATGAGAAAAAAATTAAAAGCAACATTGAGTACCATTGCATCACTAAGGATGTTGATGAAATTTACCAATTTTGAGCTTTAATATAATATTTAAAAAAAAATAATTGATGTATATTTTAACATTTCAATGGAGACATTTTAGATATTATATATAATAACATATCAGATTTTAAAAAAGTTAAGAAGAATAGACACTCACTCTAACATACGCGTAGCTCCGTCAATTCTGTGTCATTTATCCAAAATAAATACCAAGATGAAATTGAATCGTGCTTATAGTCCCTTAGTTTCTTAAGGATTCTCATTTATCCTTCTAAATTCTAATTTGGATTCTTATTGAGTTCGTCTTATTAGTTTCAACTGGATATGGCTTATTTATCCCTTGGGTTCATCCTCAATTGGGCCCCTCAGTCTTATTTATCCTTCTAAATTCCAAAGAAATGTGGTCAAGACGTTTTTGTTTTTCTGCAAAAAGCGGTACCTCCACTCCAGTCCACGAGCACCACAGGAAGTGCTAAAATGTCACATCGACTGACAAAGTGGAGAGTCCGGTTCGGCAAATCTGAACCATACACTCTCTATCGGAAAGAAAATCAGGGCCCTCCACTGTACAGGCTCCCCTGAATTATGTCCAAATTTATTGAATTTTTTAAATGAAAATAACAAATCATTTATACAGTGCACAACATTTTAAATTTGAATTCAAAATGTTGAAGAGGTAACATCAGATACCAATAATGCTGGCCAAATTTATCGTAATCGGTGGTGATAGATTTACATGTCTTCTCTGAAATGTTGGTACGCCTTTTATTATTCATATAATTATTTACTCTGCTGTTGACATTGAAAATAAATTAAATACTTTAATCTTGTTATAAAATAGAAGATCAAACGACAAAAATATTGACCTCTTAAAAAATGTCTCTCTATAAAATTAAATTTGTATTGTATATAAATTGAATTCAATTTGCTTTACCCATTTAAAAACATATGGTATTAATTAAATTAAATTAAAATTATATTTTAAAAATAATTATAAATGATATTTTTTGAGTTGCACTATTGATATCATATTAAATGTAATAGAGTGATCTTCATTCATTAAAGGATTGGAACTCATCCCATTTTTATGCCTTTCAAAGTGGGGATGAATATAATATTTTATTTACAATACAGAAAGTTTTATGCTCAACTGTTTACTAAAATGACAAGAAGGTGATATTTCATAATAAAAGTAGAGAATCCTTCTACAGATTATGTAGCCCCACCTCTTGTTGTCTGTCAAACATGGAAGGTTTCAGAAGTGCCAAGAAGCTTGAAAAAATAAAATAAAATTACATATACACTGTCTAGCTAGCAATTATGCATATATTTGAACAAATATATGTAGGCCATCATCACTGACATGAAAACTACATCTTGTTATTATTGCAAAATTAGACAAACATTACACACAATCTTGTGGTTAATCTTCATTGACAAATGATAATGTTACCTTGGAGTTCATATTTGTAAGGGAAAATATCTGAATTCAGCAAAATTTCAGATTAAGATTTTTGTATAACATGTGAAGGAGAATAACAAAAAAGCCAAGCAAACTTATTCTTTCTGAATTAAAACTGTTGGAAATTTTTTACAAGGACTGACTTTAGAATCTATCATGTTTACGTGCACTTTGAGATAAGTGGCACCTAAATTCAAACATGAATTGCAAAATCATCGGATACTAATAATTTGGTAATTGCCACACCTTTTTCTCTTTCTACATTAGGGTCTAATCTCATTGTCCTTGGTGCATGCTAAGAAAGCTTCCCTCCCCCCTGCTTTTTGGCTATAAAGTTCCTTTTATATCTTTCTGATCGGTAATGGAGGATTAAAGCAGACATCCCAAATATCAAGGGACAAACTGATTCTTTCACTCCTTCACTTCCAGCAGATTCTAGTTTAATAGAGGTAATGATTTTATATTTATACCAAACAGGCACAAGCATAATGAAAATTCGTACTAGTCTTGTTTCTTATTTTTATAATTTTTTTTAGGATCCTCCGAATTCTATAGAGTTTTTCTGAATCAATGTCATACTGCAAATCCTTGCTGGACTGTGGATACTTCTTCATTGTAATAATGGAGAAGTGGACAAAAGCTAACTTACCATTTCATTCAGCCAAGACTTCCATAAATTGTTGCTATCCATGCATGTAATAGAAATGAAATATTTATTAAATTTATCTGCAAGTTGATAATTAAGAAATCCAGTTAGTTACAATCATATAGGCATCACAAGATCAAGTTTTGCTATTTAGGTCTCAGTATTTATTAAGGAAAAGGTAGAGTGCCAACAAAGATCAAAATCATCCAAATGTTGAAACTGTTTGAACTGGGTTATATTAAATCTTAAATAAATTCTCCCCAAAAAAGAATCTTACACAAACTCTTAAGATTCATCACAGTAATATGAAGTTATTCTTTCCTTAAACTTATTCCTTTTTGTAGTTTGTCTGTACAGTGAACTTCAATGTAACCAGAATGTGCGATTATTTATGTAAATCTGCAGTTACTCGTTACTGTTAGGTCAATATTGAGATGAGAGTATTACCAGCACGAGTCCATAGCTCTTCTCACCCACGACCTTTTCTGCTCAAACTGGATCAGTGGTCCACAACTATCACTACAAGAAATTTGACTTTTTGTAACGACTTTTCAATGACGACTAAAAAGTCGTCACTGAAGGTCGGCCTATAGTGACGACTTTTTAGGTCGTCACTGAAAGGGGTAGGTTTCAGCGATGACACAGAAAGTTATTACAATAGGTCATCTTTTAGTGACAACCTTTTTTAGTCGTCACAATAGGTATACATTCAGCAACAACTTTCAGTGATAACGAAAAAGTCGTCACAGTAGGTACCCTTCAGTGACGACTTTTTCGTCGTCACTGAAGGTTAACTTTCAGTGACGACTAAAAGTTGTCACAAAAGCCCGAGTTTTAGTGACGACACAAAAAGTCGTCACTAAAAGGCACCTTCAGTGACAACTTTCTAGTCGTCATTGTAGGTGAGCTTTCAGTGACGACTTTTTGGTCGTCACTGTAGGTTAGCTTTCATTGACGACTTTTGGTCGTCACAAAAGCCTGAGTTTCAGTGACGACACAAAAAGTCATCACTAAAGGGCACCTTCAATGACGACTTTTTAGTCATCACTGAAGGTTAGCTTTCAGTGACGACTTTTGGTCATCACAAAAGCCCAAGTTTTAGTGACGACACAAAAAGTCGTCACTAAAGGGCACTTTTAGTGACGACTTTTTAGTCGTCACTATAGGTTAGCTTTCAGTGACGAATTTTGGTCGTCACAAAAGTCCGAGTTTCAGTTACCACACAAAAAGTCGTCACTAAAGGGCACCTTCAGTGACAACTTTTTAGTTGTCACTGTAGGTGAGCTTTCAGTGACGACTTTTGATCGTCACAAAAGCCTGAGTTTTAGTGACGACACAAAAAGTCGTCACTAAGGGGCACCTTCAGTGACGACTTTTTAGTCGTCACTGTAGGTTAGCTTTCAGTGACGAATTTTGGTCGTCACAAAACCTGAGTTTCAGTGACGACACAAAAATTCGTCACTGAAGGTTAGCTTTCAGTGACGACTTTTGGTCATCACAAAAGCCTGAGTTTCAGTGATGACACAAAAAGTCGTCACTAAAGGGCACCTTCAGTGACGACTTTTGATCGTCACAAAAGCCCGAGTTTCAGTGACGACATAAAAAGTCGTCACTGAAGGGTACCTTCAGTGATGACTTTTGGTCGTCACAAAAGCCCGAGTTTCAGTGATGACACAAAAAGTCATCACTAAAGGGCACCTTCAGTGACAAATTTTTAGTCGTCACTGAAGGTTAGTTTTCAGTGACGACTTTTGGTCGTCACAAAAGCCCAAGTTTCAGTGACGACACAAAAAGTCGTCACTAAAGGGCACTTTTAGTGACGACTTTTTAGTCGTCACTATAGGTTTAGTGACGACTTTTTAGTCGTCACTATAGGTTAGCTTTCAGTGACGAATTTTGGTCGTCACAAAAGTTCGAGTTTCAGTGACAACACAAAAAGTCGTCACTAAAGGGCACCTTCAGTGATGACTTTTTAGTTGTCACTGTAGGTGAGCTTTCAGTGACGACTTTTGATCGTCACAAAAGCCTGAGTTTCAGTGACGACACAAAAATTCGTCACTAAAGGGCATCTTCAGTGACGACTTTTTAGTCGTCACTGTAGGTTAGCTTTCAGTGACGACTTTTGGTCGTCACAAAAGCTCGAGTTTCTGTGACAACACAAAAAGTCGTCACTAAAGGGCACCTTCAGTGATGACTTTGCCCTTTAGTGACGACTTTTGGTCGTCACAAAAGCTCGAGTTTCAGTGATGACACAAAAAGTCGTCACTGAAGGTTAGCTTTCAATGACGACTTTTGGTCGTCACAAAAGCCCGAGTTTCAGTGACGACACAAAAAGTCGTCACTAAAGGGCACCTTCAGTGATGACTTTTTAGTCGTCACT
>JANHAO010014172.1:0-15473 GCA_026873985.1 Saraca asoca | reverse complement strand
CAAAAGATCCTATCAAAGAAATAAATCCTAAAAACTAATCTTGGATCTCTTGAATCTTGCATCACATATCTTTGAACCTGCAAAATAAATCAAACACATTAATGCATATAGTTATCTAAAATTGTTTTTCAACATTAAAACTAAGGAAAATATGTAGTTAGAGTAATCTAGGCTAACAATGGTGATAATGGGATTCAAACTCTTTTGATAGAAATGCAAGCTTAAGAGATAGTGGTATAAGTTCAAAAGGAAAGGATGACCCACAAACTTCATGAAATATGTGACATGCTCGCCAATTCAGGAGTTGACGCTAACAGGTTTTGTGGAGGTGATAAAGACAACCACGTCAGAAATGGTGCTTACGGCTAACCTATCGATCATCATAATCCTACATATCAAGAAAAAGAAATCATCCATGAAGAATTTGAAGATGAAAATGAAGACATGGTTGACAATTGAAGAGATCACAACCGTTTTCATAGTGGAGATAGAAGATGAAGCTGAAACAACAACTATTAAGTCAATCCTCATGAAAGAAGGCTAGAGGCTTTTGACGAAGATTCAAATTTAGAAGAAGAATTATATGAAGAATACCATGTAACAAGAAGACAAAATCAAATAAGCGAAGACTATTGCATGAAGCTATCTTCCAAACTTTAGTGGCAACCTGATCATTGAAGGCTTTTTAGACTAGACATATAAAGTGGAGAATTTCTTCAACATGATGGATGTTTCACATAACAAAAGAGTAAGGCACATTACATACAATCTTAAAGGAGGAGCAGCCATTTGGTAGGACCATCTACAAAACAACCACTAAAGGTAAGGAAAAGAAATCGTGAGAATATGACAAAAGATAAAGAAACTTCTCCAAGGAAAATTTCTTCCTCCAGATTATCAACAATATCAAAATTATGTTCATACAAACTGAACTGTAACTCAATACACTAAAGAATTTTAGGCTTTCTACATGATGAAACTTACTAGAGATGGATGAAAAACAAATGGCCCGCTATATCAATTGCTTAGACTTCAAAATGAAAAATAAGATGCCTTTAACTCTTATTTGGATAGTCGACGAAACACATAACATGGCTTTAAAGATAAAAATGTTGCTATTACAATCATTTGTAGATTCCACATCTATGCATCTATCTCTTTCAGCATATTCACAAATTTAAAATAAAGAAAAGTTGAATACAATTGAAAGAATCTAATCCTCAATGAAACTCATAAAACTAACACAATCTAATATGACAACCAAGAATCTTTATGCCAAACTCATGTGGCGCAAGTGTTTCTAGTGCAATGAACTTGAGCATCAATCCAACAAATGTTATGCATGCAAATCCATCAACCTAGTAGATTACGGTGAATACATGAATGAAGAAGATGACATTTTTTAAGGCAATGATTTGGAGGACATTGAAATTTCAAATGAAGAAGGAAAACATGTGTCTTTTGTGGTTCAAAAGCTACTATACATTACAAGGCAAGAAGGTTCATCTCAATGCAACAAGATTTTTCACTCACCATGTTCAGTAAATAAAAAAATATGTGATCTAATTATAGACAATGAAAGTTGTGAGAACATTATATCAAATGCATTAGTTAAACATGTAAAGTTATCAACAAGAGCTCATCCTTCACTTTACCAAATCAAACAATCAATAAAAGACTAGCTATAAAGGTAATAGAAATTTGCAGAGTTCTAATCTCATTTGGAAAGACCTACAATAATGAACTTTTTTGTGATGAGATTGCATAGATGCATGCCACATTTTACTCAGAAGACCATGGCAAAATGATGTAGATGTAACTTATTGTTGCAAAAAGAATGTTTATACTTTTTGGTGGAATAATAAAAAGATGGTTATTCTTACTATAGATAAAAAGTTAGACACGACCAAAACTTCTAAGATAAAAGGAAAATGATTTCTCAATATTTCCAACTCTAAGGAAGAATTCGTTAAAGACTTTAAAGAAGATCAAGAGACCTTTGCACTTGTTGTCAAAGGGGGATAAATGCTTGAAGTCAGCATTCCATAACAATTACAACCTTTGTTGGAAGAGTTCAAAGATGTCATTCCAAATGATTTACCTCATAGACTTCCACCAATAAGGGATATTCAATATCATATCAATTTGATCCCAAGAGCAAGCCTACCAAACTTGCCACATTATCTTATTGCAAAGAACAGAGTCTTGAAAGAGAAAGTCAAGGAATTAATTTGCAAAAGATACATTTAAGAAAGCATGAGTCCATGTGTAGTCCTTACCCTATTGACACCCAAAAAGATGGAAATTGGTGAATGTGTGTTGATAGTTGCTCCAACAACAAAATAACTATTAGATATGTCTTTTCAATACCCTAACTAGAAGACATGTTAGATCAATTCCAAGGTTCAATAGTGTTATCCAAAATTATACCATTAAGTTGGCATAAGGCCATAAGATGAATGGAAAATAGCTTTTAAAATAAGAGAAGGCTTATATGAATGGTTAGTGATGCCATTTGGACTATCTAATGCATGGGAACTTTTATGTGACTCATGAATCAAGTACTTAAGCCATTCATCGAAAAATTTGTTGTTGTCTACTTCGATGGTATCTTGATATATAGTAAAAGCATAAATAAGCATGAGAAACACTAAAGAGAAGTCATCAATGTTCTTTGTGACAACAAGTTGTACATCAATTTGAAGAAATGTAACTCTATGATTGATCGCCTGATCATCGTAAGATTTATTGTAAGAGCTCAAGGAATACATGTTGATGAAGAAAAATGCACATGATTAAAGAATTGCCAAAACCAAAGAACATTAGTGAGGTTAGAAGCTTCTATGGTCTAGCAACATTTTATCAAAGATTCATTCAAACTTCACTAGTATTGTTGCTCTAATTGCTAACTATTTAAAGAATAGGAGGTTTCAATGGACTAAAGAGCTGAGGAGAGTTTTATCAAGATCAAAGAGCAGTTAACCATAGCTCTAGTATTAGCATTGCTAGACTTCTATGTTTCTATCACATTTTTTGCTTGCTTTATGGAAACGCTTTGATATGAGTTTAAAATTTAGTGGCACAGCTCATCGAGAAACTAATGGACAAACTAAGGCAACAAATAGAATTTTTGAAAATCTTATTTGCAACATTTGTGGAGATAAACCAAAGCAATTGAATTTTATACTAGCTTAAGCTAAGTTTACCTATAATAGTGCTAAACATAGCTCAACTGGGTTGTCACCTTTCTTTATTGTTTATAGAAAGGTTCCAAAATACCCATTAGATGTGGCTCTGCTACCTAAAGTTCCTAACTTAAGTATAGCAGCTAACGACATGGCAAAATAAATTCATTATGTTTAAGAAGATGTGAGAAAGAAGATTGAAGCCTTACAAAGTACAAGGCAACAACAAATAAGCATAGAAGATACAATGCATTCTAAGAAGGAGACATGATCATGGTTTTCTTGAGGAAAGAAAGATTCTCAATTAAAAAATACAACAAGCTGCAACCAAAGAAGTATAGATTAGATATAATTCTAAAGAAAATCAATGATAATGCTTATGTTATTGATTTGATGATCGGAGAATTTCAAAAACTTTTGATAGTGTCGATTTGTTTGAACATTTTCTTTCTGAAAGGTCAACATATCTAAAAATCAACTTAGGGTTAAATTTTTCCCAAGTGGGAGGGAATGAGGCGGATGTAGAATCTCTTAAATTTTTGAAGAAGATTGATCAAATTTAGTTCAAGAAGAAGTTTTAAAATTAGTTGTTTTATGAGTTATTTATTATTGTTATTTTCCTAATTATTAAGATTTTTTTTGTGAAGTTCAACATCTAATGAAACAAGAGTTTTAAGTTTAGAAGATCAATTAAATAGTTAAGTTCCACGTCGGTTTAAGTCTCGTCAGTTGTTGCTTTACCATTTTTATATACTTGTATCCCATTTGGAATTTTTATTCATTTAGTAAATAATTCAATGTTTGATGTTAGTTTCTTATTTATCTTTGTGGGCTAAAAAATTACTTTCCCACTTTTGCTTTCTGTTCTGTGCATTTAGTTAGCTTTTCATGTATAGGAATTATTTGATATAACCATCAAATAATTAATTATATAAATATAATTGATTATTAATAATTAATTTTAAAATAATTGATTGCATAGAATTTTTTTTATATTTGATAATTAATAATTAATTATATAAAATTTATTTTTATTTGAATGATATATAGAAAATTACTTTTAATATTAAATTATTAAAAAGGATAATAAAGAAAGAAAAATGAAAGAGAATGAAGTTTTTTATTGTTATTATTAGAATAAGAATAATAAACACACAAGAAAAGAAAAATAAGATTAATATGAAAACAAATCTTTAATAATTTTTTTTTCTATATTTTGGATTAAAATAAAAATTATTCTAAATAAATTTAATTTAATCAAAATTAATATTATTTTTTTATAAATTATTAAAACATTTTAAAAACACAACCAATGAACTATTTTTAAAATGCATTATAATAAATTATTGAAATATTTTAATCCTCGCATCAAATTACAATGGAAGTTATGCGAGCAATTCTGTCCTACAATTTTAGGATAAGACTTGTTGAGTATCCCAACTGCATTTTCCGCATCAGTCACATCTGGCCAAATGGAATGTGACACTTATTTATATTTTGTAAAAGATTTAGTTTAAAAAATTTACCATTTTTATAAAAATTTTGAATGTAACAAATATTTAAAATTATTTAACTTTATCAACAGAGTTGGTAAAATAAAATTTTTAATTTTTTTTATAAAAAAGTCTCAAGAAAACTTACAAAATGCTATAAGAATTATGAATTTTTTCTACTTATTACAAAACATGTGTAAATATATATATTCTTTATCTAAAAAATAAAATTTAAGAATTTAATACAGTTGTCTATTTATTTATTGGAATATTAATCTCAATCTCTGTATAAATATATAAAATATATAATAAATATAGATTCTACAATATACACACATGGTGGCACAAAAGACGCATTTGGACTGTATTTTCTTGAATTAGTGCTTTTTAATTTTCATGCATTCACACTGGAATATGTAACAGTATAGTATTATGCTCTCGTGACTTAAGATTTGCACCCATTGATCTCAGAATTCTGGCTCCGTCAATGTTTTTCAACCTAAGCCAGGTAGCTCTTGTAACATCCCACATTCCCATTATATGAATACTAGTTTCAGCCTTTCTTACGAATAATTGAAGTGGCGGGTGATGTTATATTTGACAAATATTTTGAAATTCATGTCATTTTTATGATTTGATTGTTGGAACTCTCCTTTTATGAGGGATTGATAGGGTGAATTAATGAAAGGACGATATGCACATATTGTAAAATTAGCTTGTTGAATATATTTTTATACTCAAATCAATTCTCAAATATAATTTTAATAAATATAAAAGAAATGATTTGAAAAGAAGATTTTTGATTATTTATACAAATGACAAGCGTGTCAATTATTACTTCTAAATAAATAATAAATAATAACATGTCTCTGATATATTGATAACATGAATGAAATTTTTACTTGATAGTTGATGTAATTATACTATTTATACATACTTTAGATCACATCAATTATTATGTAATGATTGGATGGTTAACTTACTTAAGTTTATTTAGATAGTGAAGTTCATATCCCTAATCACTCGATTTAGTGCTTATGATCATTCAACTTGGATTTGGACTTTTGTCGACTACTTCCTTGTTAAATTTGAATTGCTCGTCCTAGATAAATCGATTGGCGGTCAAAGACTACTTTAAATTATATGAATTATACATATGCCATTTTTATGGTTGTATTCATGTCAAATTAGTTAATTAAAATTAAATGTAATGATTATTTAATAACTTTTTATTGATTGATGAAAATGATCTAGATACAATCTTATGATTGAAATGATAATTATACCTTAATATTAAAAGTTCTACTAATTATTGGGTCAAAAATTATTTGTATATTTTAATTATAATATTTATTTTTAGTCTCACATAATAAAAAGATGATAATTATAATTTTTTATATTTTAAAAATAAAAAAAATATAATTTTTAATATAATTGATCTTATAAAATTGATGTATAAATAATAAAAATGCATGGACAAATGTTATCGAGAAGTATATAAGAAATTCTCCTGTTCAACCACATGCTTTGTAATCAACTTGTCCATGTGACCAGCACTCATTGACTTTCTGTCAAGCGATTACTCTCACTGTAAATAGTCTTAATTCTGTCATTTAAAACATTTTATGATCACTTTACTGTGAAATTTCTGTTAAGATGACTAATTTTACTATCAATGGAGTTACGATAATCATCTCCGCTTAGTTGGTCTTAGCTTCCCTAGATGCTGGCATCAGTCTTCATCAATCATGTTCTACCAAACTCTGGTCATTTGAAGAGAAATGCAATCAGCCAAAATGTTGGTACAATGTGCTCAATTTAATAAATAGATAAGAGAGAAATAAAAGAGGGGTGAATTATAAATAATTCCTACAAAATTAGAGTTTAATCAATATTTTAGAAATTAAATCGATTGATCAATTAAAAAATTATTAAATCATAATTTAATTGATACAACTGATTAAATTAATAATTAAATTGAATGATATGTAAATATAAGTTTATTAAAAAATTAAATAATAATTAATTTATATTATGAATATAAATATATATTTTATATAAAAATAAAAAATTAAAAAAATTAAACAGATTAATAAATTTTATTATATATAAATTTATTAAATCAACCTAACAAAAAAAGAAAGTCTTGATTTATATTAATTTAAATTAATTTTATTATTAAAATAATTTTTTAAATCAATTAATAAGATAACGTAATAATTAGTAATTAAATTGATTGAATAATTTAGTTCGGTCCGAGAAAATCCCTTTATTGATCGGATGTATCTGAATAATGAAAGGGTAGACCCACGAAGAAGAAAAGACAGATTTCCACGTCTGCACGCTGAGAGGGCGGTTTGGTCGGTCGCCTTTGGCCGCCACTTTGAGACCAAAATGCCATAGCCTACCTCAAATGACCAATATAACCCTGTTCTTGTCTTAAATTTCGGAAGTAGAATTCTTGGAGTTCAAACTGTGAAGTGCCTGAATTTAAGAATCCAAGTCAATTTCATAACGTCTTTTTTTTTTTAATAAATTTGTTTATGCCAAAAAGGGGCCTGCATTTCATGACATTTCTATTTTGAAACCACTTAGGAGACTTCTATTTATTGATTTGGACTTTGAAATTTTAATCGAAGAGCTTTAATAATATTTTCATTCCCAATTTAAGTAAAAAGCATATTTGGTAGAAAATATAAACAACTATAATATCCACAAGTTGCTCTACAAAAAAAAAAGAAGGGGCAAAGTTTCATTAGTTACGCCAAATGCAGTATTTATTTCCAAAATAGTATCACAACAAAATTATTATGAAATTAGTTAAATTATCTTATAATTTATTCTTTGTTTTAAGTTTGAATGAGAAAGTCTCCAACTTGGAATTCATCGACCATGTCTCCAAAGTAACAACCTAGTGGTTGAATTTCGGATGATTCCACTTCTAGATTTTCCCTTTTTTTTTTTTTTTCAAACTTTAGTCTAGAGAATTTTAAACTTCTAATATTGTTAATTTAGATATCTAGATGTCTTTTAAGGAACCCCTTGAATGAGAGTATCAATCTTGTATAAGATTGAAAGGAGTGAATTATAGTCATCAAATTTTGTATTAATAATCAAAATTAAATTAAATATTACTAAAAATTACATGATCATTTAAGATTTTATGATTTTATATTTTAATTATGATCATTAATGTAAAATATGATAACCGTAGTTCACATCTTTTATAATCTTGTACAAGGCTAATACTTTCACTTGATACATTTCCATGTGCCTCATTTGTTATATATGCTATTTGGATATACAAATGACAATGGATAAAGTATAAGTATAGGATTAAGATCACATATTTGTTCCCATGTGGAAATAGTTTACATGTATTTGTACTTATACTCAAATTAATAGACTTTTGAGTCCATAAGCCTATGCCCATCAAACTCTTTAATATCCATACCCATTTTCATTTATCCATCTTATTTGAGTAAGATTAGTTTTATTGGTAATCATTAGTTCCTTAATTTTGCATTGTTCAAAAATAATCTCTCATCTATTTGATTTCGTTATAAATTATACTGAAAATGCCTACATAGCATATCAAATGCTCAGCTACCTGTGTTAAATTATAAGTTAAAGAGAAAGTTGTAATTGATGGAGAAAATGACATCATTCTTTAATTTTTTTCAAATAAAATAACAAGTCCCTAACTTTCAAACCTCCATTCTTCTAAAAAATTAGAGAACAACGTCATTTTCTTCTTCGATTATAACCTTCTTTCTATTATGTGATTTAACAACCCAATTGGGTACCTAATGTGCTATTTAGGTGTTTTTTGTTTGAATTATAGTGGAATCATATGGATAAAGGTGGTGATGACAATGGGTCGGGTCTACCTAACCTAATACACTAGACCCATCAAAGACCCAAACCTGACAGGAAAAGACCCGACCTGGCCGATTTGGACTTTTTTTTTTCTCATTTCAATGTTTTTGCATGTGCACATTTGGCACTTCAATTGAAAGCAAATCAATTTTTTTTTTTGGTGCAAATGACTACCCAAGCTCGAACCAAATCATGTAGTAAAGAAAATGAAAGCACTGCCTACAAGGCGGGCAAACTGTAACTATTTTTATAGAAGGCAAATTTGTAACTAAAATTTTTTCACTAGAATAAAGATTATAATGTTTAGGGAACAAGATCCCTTCAAGACAATTGTAACAACTTAACATAGAAAAAGGCATATACACAACAAATAATAAAGTTTCATTTGCCTTTGAAAAATTTATTTCTCATCAAATGGTTTAATCTAAGCTGGAGATTTTGTGGTTGAATTTGATTCCATGTCATATATCAACCATTCATCACCAATTGGTTGCCTAAAATAAACAAGATTTCTCTAACTAGTTGCCTAAAATAGATAGAATTTCTCTTACTTCCCATTTCAACAGCCAAGACAAACACACAAAGACACAAAATTGAAAATTTTAAAACAGCACAAACCAGGTAAGAAAGTAGGTCTAATTGTTGAATTGATAGCAACATCCAATAGATTGATCAAATTTCATAAGAAAATAAGTACAATATGTATGTAGGATCCAACAGTTAAAGAAGACTGCTAGTGCCATGACTCATTAACCACGTAAGGCCAACATTGAGAGTTACTAAGTATGTGAGGAGTAATAGAAGATGCATGTTTTGACTACAGATGAATTAAGAAAATCCCAGATTATAGGCTTTACCTCGATGCTCCATTTTCTCATTCTTCTTTTGGAATTGGAGATGCAAATGCTTTCCACTAGGGACTACAGGTAATAAGGAGCTGTATGAGGCCTACTACATTGATATGACCACCGATAGCAACAAGACCAAGTGCCCCTAAGCCTATGTTTTCCTCTTAAAAAATGGGCTCAAGTTTGTCTTTTGATGTCTTACTTATACCTTCCACTATGTTGTAAGTAGAATAGTACCTGACTGAATGACTCCTAAAAAGAAAAGAGAATCCTTGTGTGTGTGTGTGTGTGTTGTGATGTTACAAGTGTATAAACTTCACTTAATATGCAAAACTCACAAGTGCCCTTCTTAATTGTTTTACTAATCCTTTAAGATTAATAAGGTGCACTGCATATTAGTTGTAGTGCAATTTATTCTTCAAGGTGGAAGAAAACTAAATCTGAATCTCAAAACAAAATGATTGTTGTTTGATTCTAAACTATTGTTAAGGATTCTGTAACTTGTGGTCTTTCTTTGGATCCTTTTTCTATTCTCCAATTTTCATGAAATGAATATTTTGTTTCAACATCATGTGTCATAGGAACTGATGATTTCACCTTAGTTATTTGAAAAGTTTTGCTTACAAAACTACTGATTCTTTAGCTTTGCTTATTATTTGTTTGATTGTTCCTTTTGACTTGAATCATTCTTGATGCCATTAATCAAGAATGACTGAAAACCTATTTAGGCCTTTTAATTCATACATACATGATTGAATACTTAGAATACATACAAATGCACACACACTCACACACACATACACATGAATAAACACCTATTAAGAATTTCTACCGCAAAAGAATAACACAAAAAATCATGCTTTCCAAAGCAAATTTGTAACTTAAATGCTGAATGCAGAGCATAGTACAAATCAACTTGAATAATCTCCAATCTTAATTTTAAGCAAGATAATGTAATTCATTCAATTCTAAAACCTAGAAGGACGAACTTTGATATGTCATGACCAAGCACTTATCTGCTTGAATTTGATAAGAAAAAAAAATGATATAGAAAAGGGAACCCAAAATACTCATAGCACTAATAGTGATTTCCCTGATGTTAAGGTCAGAATCGCCAAGCTTCCAGTACTGCTATGCATTCTTTTAGCCAAGTGTAGTAGAAACTTGTCTTTCATGGCTATGGCGATTCTTTGGTTAGGTGACAAATGACAATAAGCATAAGACAGTAAATTATGTTATTATCATAATGCCAGAACACAAAAGACAATAAATAATTCACCTCTAATTAATCACAAGTAGAATATGTTTCAATATCTTCCTCTTCATCTTGAATGGTGACATGTCATTCTCCCACACCTTAGAATAAAAATACATTAAAACTAGAATTAACATTAAAATAAATACATATCTTATTTAGTTTAAACCTTAAAACTAAATTTGATATTCCTTGGCCTATATCCAATCTTGAGTATACATCAATGCTTCCAAAGTGTTTGGATGTAACTTGCTATGATGTGAGCTCACCATTCTCCCATTAGTACTGAATGTTAATTCAGAAGCCATAGTATGCTCAAAATGTCTTTAATAATAGTTTGTAACAACAGAAACTTTACCCCACTTATCTTCCACCATAACAATATGTTAAAAGATGATGTTCTCGATAACATATCCTCTTTATGGTAACGCTCAAGCTCTGATTTAAGTATCATGGAGTTAGACATCTTCTCATTCATGATAAATAAATCATATGCATTCAATGCATCTTGAGAACTAACATCAACTACATCTGGTGCAGGTTCAGTAGATTCACCAACTATGTCATTTATATTGATTTTGAGTTAGTATTTAAGAAGTAAATCTTCACAAAGTTGCTTGATCCTTTTAACTTCATTATCAGACTCTAGCCTAAAAAATCTATAGATAGTAGAACTCAATCAATTTCATTTTGTACCTTGGATCAAGCATAGTTGCAACTCCCATAATGCCATGAATCACATTCCAATAATTGTTGAACTTTGTCAACATATGAGAAGCTATCTTTCTAATGTTGGGATTTGGTGCATCAAGCCACTTATTCAAAGTCAACCAAATTTCACATATCTTAGGAAAATAAATGCTAGCAGTTGGATATTTTGTCCCAAAGAATAACTTAGTCACTAAGTAAAAGACTTTAAACATTAAACAAATTTCCTTCACAATCTCCCATGCTTCATTAGTTGGTAGTGACTTGTATGAAGATTCACATTGTTTCAAGAGTCTAAATGCATCTTTATATATCAAGGGAAATTGAACCATCAAATAAGTGGAATTCTATCTTACAGGGTAGTCAAGGACAAGCTTCTTTATGCATGTAATAGACAGTTGGTAACATGACTTCTCAAACATCTCTTTCCTTTTGGATGTGGCTATCTAAAACAATACATTCCCCCTAATCTTTTCTATACTACCTTTAATTACTTCGAGGCCATCCTTGACTATCAAATTTAAAATATAGGTGTAACATCTCATATGAATGAGTTTTCTGGAACACAAAAAGGAGGAGGAATCCAATATGCCCATCAAATTCTCAATCATCTTGTCATTGGTTAGCAATTGTCTAATGTAATGCTTGAAATCCTTCTAATCTATGTTCCACTCCAAAAGACAACTTAAAAGTACATCACATAGATCATCATTTGTGTGTGGACAAGGCACATACATAAACCTTAAGATACGACTCGTAGTTTCCAATCATTATCAATGAAATGTGCCATGATTACCATGAATCCCCTTTTTTTTTATTACTAGAAGTCCACATGTCAGATGTGATAGCAACCCTTACGTAGTTGCTTTTAATAAACTTCAGTGTCTCCTACTTCTCACCATCAAACACCTTCATCACATCATTCTTCATTGTATTACATAATATCATTTTGAATAATGGTTGAAGTGCATAAGAATATCTCTAAAATCTAGTGTGATCCATAATAGAAAGAGGATATTCATGTATGATAATCATGCGCATGAGCCCTTTTCTTGCCATATTAGGATCAAATGACAAAGTTGTAACCCTCAAAGTCCTTTGACTTGCCCTTAATGACCCTAGTCTTTGAATGGAAGCTTGAACAATGGCATTACAAGTCTTCTCTATATGTTTTCACAAATGAGAGGTGCCAACTTTAGAATGCCTTACCATTGGAGTACGACAATACTTGCATACAGCCTTCACTTTACCATTAATAACTTCCTTGTCAAAAATGCTCCCACATATTACTTGTCATTTTTTTCTTGAGGACAATCTTAATTGTTTATTTGCACTTCACTTCTTTTAGTAGGATTGCTTGAAGTTGGAGAATGTTGCTTGGAAATACCTTACTAGATGTGATGATGTAGATGAGGCCATTGTATCACTACAGAATGAAAATGCCACATTATACACTAGCAAAAGACCAAGGAAAGGGAATAAGAAAAAGAAACTTTTAAAAGGAATGTGGCATTTGTTACTTAAAATGAAATTACAAGTACAATAATCATAAAAAAGCTTTTAAAAGAAACATGGCATTTGTTACTTAAAATGTTTTTGGTTAGAAATTGGATTTAAAAGAAGTTAAAATCCATTGTGTGGTGGTTAAAAAAAGAGGAAAATTGTGGCAAAAGAAAAGCAATCTACATGGGAACATGAACACGAAACTTATATTTGCAGTATAAGCAACTTGAAACTATGGGACTAACTCATTGACATGAAGTTGAGGCTATGACAGTGCACACAAATAAAAATACAAGAAGTAATTTATGACAAAACTCATGAAAAGGACTTAAGCTGTTAAGAAACAACAAAACTTGTCATACTTAACGTTCCTGTCATGTGACACACCATTAAGAAACTCTTGAACATGCACATAAGAAATAGCAGAAAGAATTCACAAACCAGCACATGTATTCATGCAACTAGCCAAACATGTAAGAGCCATTGAAAGTTTTTAAAATGATTTTTTTATGTCTAATTCTTAAAATCAAACAATCTATCATACATGTTCTCATTTGGAAACATATGTGGTGTAGACCTTATTGATGGCTTCAGTTCTATTCCATTAACAAAAACAAATATTGTACTGCAAAAGCCATATGACACACTATTAGAGCAAAGGTATAGTTACAAAGATGGAGTCCATCGACTATGCATCTATGCTAATGACAAGCCTCATAATCCTAATAGTAACACTTAACCACATACCAAAATTTGAATTAAGGCTCTCTTTCCTCTTCTCTTGCTTTTACATATGCTTTCTTATATTCTTACTAATCCATTCAACTTATCATTTATAGAAGATCTGATTCTGTAACTACCTTATTCACAATTCATTTCTTATTTATATATATGTGTAAGCTTCATATCTAAGTGTAAGTCAACTATAAATGATGTTAATTGTGTATCTAATAACTCAAAACATTTTCAATTCTCATTTATACAGAGAATAATTATAATATAGGTAAATACTGAATAAAAGCTTATGACAATGTAATGAAACATTAATCATATAATATGTATAACTTACAAATAATACATAATAAGTGATTTCTTTTAATAATTGTATTGTACAAGACTTGACTACCAGTCTAGGGTTTAGTAGTTTGAAGGTTATGGCTTTGTGCCAAATGGAATTGTAATTCTCCATTGAACCAATCAAGCTTTTATCTATTGAATCAATCATATTCAATATTAAAGCTGTATTGATGTTAAGAAGAGATGCCAAGTGTCACAAGCTGGCAGTGTGAACCAAGTTTGGTAAGTGGATGTGCTCAGATTCAGATGAAACTTGGCACGAAAATCAAGCATGAAGAGAATTTCATGTGATGTGAATTTTGAAGCAAATGCACTTGTAGATTATTTTTTTGAATTTTCTCATTTTAGGGGTATTTGTGTCTTTTTGGCATGGTTGTTTGTCCAGTACGAGTAGGAAAGTACGTGATTACGATCCTTGCATTTTTATCTTCGTGTCTATATAAGATGACATGTTAGAACCCTTAGGAGCTAGGGAAAAAGTCTTTATGTCAACTGAAAAAAAGTATGTCTACTCTTGTTGATAGAGATTTTGCTTAGAATACTCTTTAAGGAGGGTCGAGTCGGTGACTAGTGGGGCACTATAGCTTGGGCTAGAGATTAAGTGTGGAGCTTAAAGGTACTTTTCTTACACACTCAAAATTATGTAATAAGGTATATATTAATAAAACAGAATTGTCCTGCTCCCTATTTTTAAAAAGTCCCCTATCGATGTACACTGGAGGCTTCTTGTGTGGCACGTTTTTTGAGACTCGGTATGTGCTAATATTTTGACTAAATGCTCTTGTTAGCTTGCAAACATGTTATGCATTGGATTTTGGTTGTATGGGCGACAAAATCCTCAATGCCCCGAATATCTATCCAAGTATGGCTCAAGTTTAGGGAAAGACTGGCATATTGGCAAAGAGATAGTGACATACACCACATAATTTTAGCTAGAGAGCTGTTGGATTATGACAGGTTGGTATCAGAGCTCAGTTGTGCTAAAGAGTACAGATTAGGCGAGTCATGATTGGGGTAGAATCGGCTTGTCAAAAGTATATGGAGCTTGTAAGTCAAGTAGACACTCATGGGAAATAGCTAAAAAGTGTTGCTAAGGACTTGATCGAGAAAGATGCAAGAGATTGGAGCAATTCGAGGGCTAGTGTGCAAGATATTACATTCGAGGAAATGTTAACAGTGCATCGAGTGCAAGCATGTGCAGAAGTGGGTGGACTTGTTGTACAACATGGGGCATTAATTATGCGCTCATTCATAGTAAGCGTTCAAGGGGATGCAAACCACTCAAGAAAGTGTGAGAATTGATGGCCTATCTAACGGGAAGAGTCTAGGAGAAGCCTTGGTCTTACCAAAGGGTTTGGCCATGTCCAAAGGGACAAGTTAACAATTAGTGGAGCCAAAGGGTGAAGCTTTGGTAGTGCAAGAGTGCATGACCACACTACAACCAGAGGGTTAAAATATCTAGAAGGATGTGAGAACTGATGAAGCATGGCCACAATAGACAGTAGAAATATCCTGAAGGATGGCA
>JANHAO010014171.1:0-15466 GCA_026873985.1 Saraca asoca | reverse complement strand
TAGTTTAATTTCTGCCAAACCCCCCCCCATTTCCAGCTCCTAATATGATTGGTAACATCATCCTAAAATGATCCTTAGATTCGACTCGATGTTACCATATGCTACAAGTAGTTAGGTAACCCGGTATTATAAATTTCTAATTTGATTTGACCTCAACAACCAACAGGCATCAAACAGCAATAGGAAATGTTACCATCTGCTACCCCCACAATAGGTACTGCCATCGGCATGGCTCCCTCGACCCCTCACCAGCCTACTATTTTTAGGACTGATAGAGTGCAAGCATGGCACCAGCATCAGGAGGCACTTGAAAACACGATGAAGCAATTGGCTGATGTGGTAAGGGTGCTAGCTCAGGCACAAGCCCAAGGTGTGTGAAGACATGTTGAGGTCGTTGTGCTCGGAGGAGAATTCCAGTAGCCAAAAGCTTAGTAGGAGAGATATGTCAGATAAGAACATGATGATGAAGATAATCAACGACGTGAGGGATCGAATCGAGAAGGAAACACAAATAAGACCAATCAGGGACGTCAATCAGATCGTTACTCACCAGGTCATGAGCACAATAAAGGGTATAGAGCCTTAGGTCATCTTTCAAGTGACCAGGGAGGTGCAAAGAGCCATCGATCTGAAGCACAAGACCTAATGATTGAAGAACTACTTCAAAGGGTGCAGCAGTTAGAAAAACAACCTATAGCTCAGGACTGCCAAGACTATTACAAGGAGAAGACTCAATTCACTAAAAAAATTGAGATAGAACCTCTTCCTCACAGGTTTAAGGTCCCAAACATCCTGTAATACAATGGGAACAGTGACCCTTATGACCACCTGGATACGTTTAATGTCCAGATGGATCTTCAGACGACAAACCCACTAGTTAAATGACATGTCTTCCCAGACACCCTTGGAGAAACACCCCGAACATGGCTTAGGAGTCTCCCAGCTCACAGTATTCACAGTTAGGAAGAATGGCAGAGGAGATTCCTAAATCAACACAAAGTGCTAAGAAGATAGCTCATACCATCCTATCATCTCACGATAGTTTTTCAATGGAGAGATGAATCACTAAAAGACTGCATCACCCAGTTCAAGCACAAGGTCAGCAATGTAGAAAACCCCTCGGATGATAGTATCCTCACAACGATCTTAGTTGGACTTCACAAGGATGAGAAACTATACAAGAGTATATATAAGTCTCCAGTGCAGGAGTTGGGTGAATTCTATGAGTGAGCCACCAAGGAAATTAGGTGGGAGGAGACTTTTAGCCTAAAAAAGCCTAACCAGAAAGATGAGGTAAATGGCTCCAACCGAAGCAAGAAGAGAAACAATGGTAGGAATAAAAGAGAGGGCCAGAAGGATGGCTTTGATGGCCAGGCCACAAAAAAGGCCCGGAGTAAGTGACCTCAGTGCCAAGGTCACCATGATAACTACAACATCCTATCAGACACTCCAGATAGGATTTTTGCAACAGAGAAGGACAAGGAGGACTTTGGGAAGCCCAGAACCCTAAGGAATCCCCCCAAAAATAGGAATAGAAATAAGTTTTGTGCCTATCACAATGAGGTCGGGTATAATACTTCAGAATGTTGGGCACTCAAGGATGGCATCAAGGATCTCATCAAAAGAGATTGCTTAAGGGACTATGTGGTGTGACCTTCGAGACAACGACCTTAGCAGCCCCAACAACCAATATAGCACCAGCACTAATAGACTCCTGAACAATAGGTGGTACATTCAATGAGGACCATATTCACCATCTGTGATGGGCCTCACATTGTAGGCACTTTAAACAAGTTGCATGATCGATATGTACGAGAGATGAGCCACGTCGTATTTGCGAGTCATAGAGAACATGAAAGACTCACCAAAAAAGTGAGAACGACCTTATATAGCATCACCTTTATAGAAGAAAATGCATAAGGAATACATACTCCCCATAATGATGTACTAGTTATTCGAGCCAGAATTGGCAACGTCGAGGTGCAAAGAATAATGGTTGACACTGGCAGCTTGGTGAATGTAATGGGGTGCTTTGAGTAGATGGGAATGAGTGCGAACTAGTTGAGGCCTTCCCATGAACCCCTCTATGACTTCAAGGGAGATGGAATATTACCAGTGGGGCAAATCAGGCTCCTAATTACTCTAGGGGACTTAGATCGCCAAGCTATTGTCCTGGTGGACTTCTTAATTATAAATTGTCCCTCAGTATATAATGTGGTTCTAGGGTGACCTGCGATAAATAATCTCAACATGGTCACATCAACCAAGACACTAACCATTAGATTCCTAATGCCCAATGGAGTCAGATTTGTGAACAACACTTAGCCCGACGATGTTATGAGGATGCGGTTAAGCTCGAAGTAAGAGAAAAAAAGGTTAATGTGGTGTATGGTGGAAAACCATGAGCTTGAGTATAACAGGGGTTAGCCACAATCTTGACCCTTGTAAGGTGGATACAGATCAAGTAATTGGCTCGGTAAAAGAGCTCAAAGACATCCAAGTCAGTGAGGCAGATGCTAAGAAATGCCTCAAGTTAGGGAAATGTTTGCTTCCGGATGTGAAAACGCAGCTAACCAACTTTCTTAAGGCAAATCTGAATGTCTTCGCTTGGAATCATGAAGACATAGTAGGAATTGATCCTAGGGTTATGTCGCACAAACTCAATGTCGACCCCCTTTACAAGCCAATTTGCCAAAAAAGGAGACCTATGTTATGTCGCTTTGAAAGAAGAGGTGGATAAACTTCTAGCCAACAAGTTTATTCTAGAAGCTTATTACCTAACTTGGGTAGCTAACCTTGTACTTGTGAAAAAGAAGAATGGGAAGTGGAGGACCTATATCGACTTTATAAACCTTAATAAGGCATGTCTAAAGGACAGTTTCCCTTTGCTAAGGATCGACCAGCTCTTAGATGAAACAGTAGGGCACCAACTCCTCAGCTTCATGGATGCCTACTCAGGGTACAACCAAATCCCCATGGACCCACAGGATGAGAAACATACCTCATTTATCACTGACTAGAAGCTGTACTATTATAAATTGATGCCCTTTGGACTAAAAAATGCAAGCGCAACCTACCAACAATTAGTGAACAAAATGTTCAAGGAGCATGCCGATAGAACAATGGTGGTGTACGTGGATGACATGTTGGTAAAATCCAAACAGGTTGCCAACTATGTTCATAATTTGGAAACGATGTTCCAAATTCTGAGGACGTATCAAATGAAGCTGAATCCACATAAATGTGAATTCGAGGTATAAATGGCATGGGAACTAAAGCAAATTTGAAGAAAATTAAAGCCGTCATTGATATGAGATCCCCGACCCAGGTTAAAGATATACAAAGCCTAAACAGATGGGTCATAGCCCTTAGCAAGTTCATTTTGAAGGCCACGGACAAGTGCATCACCTTCTTCAATGTACTGAAGAAACCAAAATGCTTTAAGTAGACTGAATAATGTGAGATTGCTTTTTGGCAACCAAAGGAGTACATGGGACAAGCTCCTCTCTTGTCCAAACCAAAGGAAGGAGAGAAACTCATCATTTACCTGGGAGTGTCTCAGCATAGCTCTAATATAGGAAGAAAGTTGAGCTCAACTTCTAGTCTATTATGTTAGCAAAAGGCTATTAGATGCCAAAACAGGGTACTCACCAATGGAAAAACTTAATTACAACTTTGTGGTGCAACGAGGACGCTGCGACCTTATTTCCAGGCACACAGCATAGAAGTGCTTATACAATTCCCACTCAAACAAGTCTTACAAAAAATGGATACCTTAGGTTGCCTGCTTAAGTGGGTAGTAGAGCTAGCCCAATTTGACATTAAGTACAAGCCTAGACCAACAATCAAGGGGCAAATCTTAGTGAATTTCATTACAAAATTCACAAAGCCCATGGAAAAAGAAGCAAAGACCACATAATGTTCGTACTGGGAATTATACATTGACAGATCGTCAAGTAAGTAAAAGGCTAGGGTAGGAGTGCTTCTGAATAGTTTTGAGGGATACAGGATCCTATGTGCATTGAGATTTGGCTTCCAAGCCATGAATAATGAAGGAAAGTATAAGGCATTGCTAGCAGGGCTCTGTCTCACATAAGAGGTGCAAGCTAAAATTTTGAGGATATTCAACAATTCCTAGCTCATTGTCTATCATATTCAAGGTGAATATCAGGTGAGAAGGTCAAAAATGGCTATTTATCTTCAAAAAGTTCAGGAACTGCTTGGCTCATTCCAACATCATGAGGTCAATCAGATTCCACGAGCTTAGAACTCTCATGCAAACGTATTAGCTCGCCTAGCCACAACTAGGGATGCTAACTTCTCAGGGGTGATCCCAGTGGAGTTTCTTCTGTCGCTAAGCATAGATTAGAAGGATGCTGTGATGGCAATTACCATGAGGATGGGTCTGATCATTGGTTACCTATAAGATGGCAAGTTACCAGAAGACAAGCTGGAAGCATGTCATTTGTGAGCTTGAGTAGCCAGATACTATATCAATGATGACATGTTATATAAGAAGGGATTCTCAACTCCACTCTTAAGGTGTATAGATGGCCACAACTATGAAATCATCTTGAAGGAAATCCATGCTGGCCACTATGGAAATCGTGTTAGGGCTATCTCTAGCTTAAAAAGTACTCCAACAAGGATACAATTAGCTGACAATAAAGTAAGATGCCATTGACCTCGTGAGGAAATGTGACAAGTGCCAGAGGTTCGCCAAAGTCCCACGAGCTCCGCCAACCTACCTATAGCAGATGGTCAGTCTATGGCCCCTCGCGATCTAGCACATAAACCTGATTGGGCCACTCCCAACAAGTTGTGGGAAGTGTAAGCATGTAGTAGTCGCTGTTAATTATTTCACCAAATGGGTAGAAGCAAAGGAACTGGCACAAATCTCTTCTGCAAAGATCAAAAAGTTCATATGGAACAATATTATTTGTAGGTTCGAAGTCCCTCAACAGATTGTAACTGACAATGGGACCCAGTTTAACAATGAGCAGTTCATCAAATTTTGTAGTGATCTCAAAATTGTGAAGAGCTTCTCAACTGTAAATCATCCTCAGGCCAACAGACAAGCTAAGGATGTTAACAAGATCATCAAACAGATTTTGAAGATGAGATTGGAGGCTAAAAAGGGGGTATGGGTAGACAAGCTGTAGAAGGTGCTTTGGGCTTACAGAACCACAGCTTGCAGCACCACAAAAGAAACCCGCTTTTCGATCGTGTATGGGTTTAAGGCCATGATCCTAGTAGAATCTGAAATGACTTCACAACGATGAGTGACATTTAATCCAAAAGATAATGATCAACTACTCGTTGCAAAACCTCAACCTTACAGAAGAGACTAAGGAAATGGCTTGCCTCAAGGTCGCAACCTATCAGTAACGAGTGGCAAGATACCACAACCAGAAGGTCTGAGTTTGAAACTATAAAATTAGAGATCTCATACTGCACCTTATTCTACCTAGAGCTTATAAGGCCAGTAACAGGACACTAGGTCTGACTTGGGAAGGCCTGTGCATAATTAAGGAGAACTTAGGAAACAAAGCTTACCACCTGACAAATGTGAATGGGGTTGAAATTCCCCGAGCTTGGAATGCAGAATATCTCTGCCCATATTTTCAATAGAGACTCAAATCTTGTAACATTATTTAGAAATCAGTGAAAGCACTCGAGGTTTTCTCCAAATACTTACATTTGTGTTCATAAATTTATGAATATAATCCCAACAAAGCATTGTACAGGAAGTGAGCAAAAAAAAAAAAAAAGATCTTGAAACGCCATTTGAGGCCATGACCTACTAGACAATTCATTGCTAACTAAGGCGTGACCTACTGGGCACTCATCTTCACATAAATTCATCAAGTCCTAGTTTGCTGGCTAAGCTATTATATGCAGTGTATGGAACATTCAATTATGGAAACTGAGAGGAAGCAAGTGAGAATATCATACAAAGTTCATTTGACACTTCCTTCAACAAGGTAAATTCATACAAAGTCCAAGATTGAATGCAAAGTTCAAGAATGAAATTCAAAATTACAAAGAATCATGGCCTAAGAAGTCAGATCCTCAAGAGCTGAGCCTTTATAGGGTAGAGGGTTGACATATAGAGTGAGCGAGTCATCCATTATTTGATCACCAGCAGTTTCCACAACCTGTGAGTTGCTCTCTTTTTGAATAGCACCCTTAGAAGGAGAAACTTCAACAGTAGACCCCACACTCTTTTTGGAAGAAATGGCCTTCGCATTCTTCTTAAAGCATTTAACACCCTTAATAGCATCCTTACCAAAAAGGAGAAGTCCATCTTTGGGTAACACTCCCATAGAGTATATAAGAAAGAGGCATTGGTTTCAAACTTTGCATTTTCTATTGCTTTGCCAACTAGCACAATGGTCTCTGCTTTGACCTTGGCAACCTCTTCCTTCCTAAGAGCAACTTCCTCCCTAGCCACCTCAAGCTTCTTCTCAGTAACCTCAACTCACTGCACTATCGCCATAGCTTGTTGAACTGTCACATCTAAGTCGCCTTTTATTTTTGTCAACTTATCAATTGCTTTATTGAGACTAGATGTGATAGACTCGTGATCTACCACCTTGCAAGATAAAGCTTTCTTGGCTTCATCCTTGGCAACCTCAGCACCTTTAGCTTTCTCACTCTCTCAACTCCAATGCCTCAACAGTCACAATGTCCAGGTCACCCTTAAGTTTTGCTTTCTCCTCACCCCAAGCTTGAAGTGCCTTCTTTAGCTTTATTATTGTCAGCAAGTTCTGAAAAATCAAATAATCAAGTTAGATTACAAAAAGGGCAAAAGAACCAAGATAAAAGGATTTTACTTGCTAGCAGGCCATGACGAGCTACATAGCTCAGCAATCCTTTAACTGAGAAATCCTCTAACTCCAATGCTATAGCGCTATTGCGAGGCCCCAGGATCATGTCAATATTCTCTAGTACGAAGTTGAAGTACTCCTCTGTCTTTGGGCCAAGTCTGGCAGATTGCTCCTTGGTGTCAACCTCAGGCACCACCTATTTTTGGGTGGCAGCAACTTTCTTCACTTTGTCCCTCTTTTGCTTTTTGGTGGGGGGCTCAAAGGGGGATGTGACCTTGATTGCAGTAGCCACCTCAGGATGTAAGGTAGGAGTCAACTCTTGCAAGGGTACTACCACTAAAGCCGAAGGTAGGTTTGCAGCAACAGGGGTCGTAGTGGCATCAAGAGTCAATGGAGTCGCCACAATGGTATCAGGTGGTGGCTTATGAAGGATAAGCTTCATCATGCAGTCAAAATCTTCAAAGTTTGTTGGATGAACCTCCTTAATTTGGTAGGCTTTGGTCTCTCTGGTGAGCTCAATATTCAAAGCCGAAGCGAGATTATGTGAGCACAAGAGGTCCTCATCAAATTGAAGATCGTTTTGGAGGTCATCCACAATAGCAAACTGGTCCAACACCTCAAGCTCCTTAGCCTCAAGAGTTAGTTTCTTGCTAGCCCCATCTACAAAATGAAACAATGTTAGAATCAGAGAAACAAGTATAATAATTCATCAAAGTCACATGTCCTCAGCTCGCTCACCAAGAGTAGGAACAAAACCAAAATTGCTAAGGTGATGCAAAGACAAATAGGAGATATAAAACTAACGGGTTTTGTAATTCCCTACATTAGATTTGCCTTTAACATCACCCTGTGGCAAAATTTTCTTATGCTTGATTTGCCAAGCTGAAAGATAATAAATCCCATCCTGCAGGCCCGTGCTCCTAATGCTATAGAGGTAACAAAGAATCTTGGCAGATGGTGGTATGAGATTATTTCTCAAATATACAAGTGCCAAGGAAGTAAGATGGGAGTAAGAGTTCAAGGAAAATTGGAATAGGTAAATTTTAGTGTATCTAGTAAATTAACAATATAAGGGTGCACTGGGAACCTAAGTCCAGCACTAAGGTGTTAGGGACTAATGGCAATGAATCTTGGATGAGCATAAGTTGCATGATTGTCAGGTGAGGGTGCCATGTCACGACATCCTTTAGGGAATCAAAATGTTTGAACTATGCCTAGGAGTTCTTCAAAGCTAATGGTTGAAATATAGTGAGTAAACACCTAGTGATCTGGGAACTACTGACTGGTAGCGACCTCCTAGCTCTCATAGGGATCTAGAGGAACACTAAGCTCTTTAGCGATCTCACCACTCCTTGAGGTCACTTCTGCTACGAAGCACATCAGCTCCACACTTTGAGCTGGAGAATTAAGTTCATCATCATCACACCCTATTTAGTGACTTTGACATTTATGACCTGTAGCCATCTACATAAGGAAAAAGCAATGGTTAGGTCACTATGAGCAGCCATACCCAAAAGCTAAAACTAACAGTTTCCTATATGGCAAGCCAAACATGCCTCAAGTCACCACATCCAAGACTCAGACTATTGAATACATGAGGGGCTCGACCATTAAGCCACTAAAGCACAGAAAACTGATGAAAGGTTTGAGATGACAATCAGAAACCCTAGAGCCTATTGACGAATTGACTAGATGAACCAAACATGACAAAAGAAAATGCACAGGCAAGTAGGTTCAACTGACATTCCAAATTTTTTCAACTATAAGCAAGTAAACCTCACATAGACCGTAAAACAAAGACACCTAGAAACCACAAATCGAAGAGAGAAAACTCACCGTGTTAAACAAAGGAAAAGGTCTAAAATGTGTGCTAAGCTGATTTTTGGTGATCAGAACCCAAACCACGAGCCCGATAAACTGGAATGGCACTGACGACAGCAAACAATGACAAATAGTCACAGAAAATAAGAAAGAAGAGTTTGGAAGCCTCAGATTTCAAATGACAAATGAAAGGGGAAAAAGGGTTTTTCCTCAGTTTACATCACGCACAGTCTCACCGTTGGATCTGGGAATCGATTAATTACCCACAATCTGACGGCTCGATGAATACCAGCAGTAAGTTACCGCCAGCCTAGCAAAAACATTCACCGAAGGCGGAAATGATCACGTAGGCTAGTGGCAGAAACCCAGGAGTCGCAGGTAAAATGAATAGAAGTAAGATGAATGACCTGTAAGATCGTAGATCACAAGCAACAAACTATAATTTGGTCCGCACTGCAATCAAGTTATGTTGCTTAAGGTATGGCTTTCATGCGACAATCTTATCCTAGATGAGGTGCATTCATGTGACCTACCTAGGCACTCAAACTCATGCTAGTTGAGGCATATCCGTGTGACCTACCTGGGCATTCAAACTTATGCTAGTTGAGGTACATCCATGCGACCTACCTGGGCACTCAATTTCATGCTAGCTAAGGCACATCCGTGCGACCTACATGGGCACTCGAACTCACGCTAGTTGAGGCGTATCCATATGACCTACCTGGGCACTCGAACTCGTGCTAGCTGAGACACATCCATGCGACCTGCATGGGCACTCAAACCTACGCAAGCTGAGGCATACCCATGCAACCTACCTAAGCACTCAATCTCATGCTAGTTGAGGTGCATCCATACGACCTACCTAGGCACTCGAACTCATGCTAGCTAAGGCACATCCGTGTAACCTACCTGGGCACTCAAACTCATGCAAGCTGAGGCACACCCATGTGACCTACCTAGGCACTCAATCTCATGCTAACTGAAGCACATTCGTGTGACCTACCTAGGCACTCAATCTCATGCTAGCTGAGGTGCATTTGTGCGCTTACCTGAGCACTCAATCTCATGCTAGTTGAAGTACTCAGGCACTCTAGTGATCAAACTCATTACCAATTGAGGCACTTTGGTGCTCAAAATTATTAGTTGAGACGAATTAATTTAATTAATTAGTTATTCAACTTAATATTTTATTTATTTAGCTATGATTTGTAGGAATCTATTCATGTCAACCTACGTACTATCTTCTAAGATATACGAAACATCCAACATAATGCACTCAGAATAGCAGGAAAATATGAAAAGCTCATTTATTATGAAACCTCTTTCAATGAGATGAATTTACATGAAGATTCAAAAGTATAAATTAAAGTAAGCCTACAGCTGACATATCCTAAAAAGGAAGAGTTGAATTCCAACAAACTGGAGGATCAACAAGCATGCTAAACTACTCCAATTCTTTCTTGTCCTCCTCCCAAGTTGAGAGCTTCTTCCCTAACTTGATTGCCCCTAAGGTACTTGTAGAAACTGTGCAAAGAGGCAAAAGAACAAAGGCAAAAAAGCTGAATGCACCAGCATCACCGTGAGAAGGTTATGAAAAATTTCTCAAGATCCTCAAAAAGCAATTGTCCATGGGAAAGATCAAAGGTAAAAAAGCTGAATGCATCAGCATCACTATGAAGAGGATATGAAAAATCTCCCAGGATCCTCAGGGCAATTGTCCATGGGATCCTTTTATGCAACAGGCCATACACACCTTAAAGCACTTCATCAAAAACTAAACTATCAAAGACATGGAGAACTTAGCCAATGCACCCATCAGGGCATTCTATGAAAAGTCAAGAAGGTTTCTCACACCTTATATAGACCAGTCTAGCTACACTGATGGATCCAAAGACTGTCTAGCTATTTTTGATCAAACAATTCAGCAAAAAGTGAGATTCCCACACCAATGGCTAGGAAAAATGCACAATAAATGCATAGTCAGGTGGAAATAAAACAATAAGACAAGAAGTTTGAATGAGAACACTACAGACTACAAGTAAAGACTTTGACAACACTACAGACTATAAATGAAAACTTTGCCAGTAAACTACAACTACCAGTCTGCAGAGCAAACTGAGAGTTGAGGGGCTAATGTTATGGGCATTTCTGGAGCTCTATAAATGGGTTGATTAAAAGCCCAATGGACCAGCTCAATTGAGAAGGGCCTAGCCTATTCCAAAGGGAGGTCATGGGAACCAACCGACAGGTCATCCAGCGTGAGCTCAACTTGCCAAATGAGTGACCTCATGCATGAGTACGGAACACCAAAGTCTAGTCAGTAACCAAAGACACATACTTCCAATTGACAGATCAACCCCCAACAAACCGATAACAAGTTGCCTAACATTTATTGCCTGATACAGTGGAAAAGATAGATTTACAATTTATCAAATTACAGTTGTAAACCCCTGCTTCTATAAATAGGGGAAAATCATTATAAAAAGGAAAAAATATATATATGCAGAAACTCTATCAAAAAATAGTAAGAGATACATACACATTGACTATATACTGAAACACTCGACGAAAGACTGAAAATAATATAACGGTAGAAATAAGCTTTGCATTTTAACTGAGCCACATTAAAAAACTGTTGGTGTCATTTGTTCTTCCTCCCTTTCAATCTCTTCTTCACACACCTACAATCTACAGTTTGGGAATTTACTGAACTTTACCAGTTGATTGGATTTTATCGTCAACAATCTTGATCTAATTTGCTTGGATAAAGACAAAGACATGAAAGACTTATCCTCGGAAGACTTGGGTCCCTTTGATTAGTTGACCGGAGAAGTTATTGGAGAAAAGAACAAGAGAATACTAAGGAAGATCAAGAGGTTCACACTATAAGTATTGAATAGTAAATTTATATTAATTTCTTTGTTATGTACTTATAACAATGTTCATTTTGGATCGACCTGTTGCGAACTATTGCGTCATCTTATTTTTATTGCAATGCTAGATTTTTATCTTCTATCTTCGTCTTGTTATTTCTTAATGGAGTTGAATGGGGTCCAAAGCCCTTCTTAGTTTGATGTCTTGTTGTTGCACTGTTTTAAGACATATTAAGATGATCCGATCATATTAGCAGATTTTAAGATGAACTCGTTATTGTCATGACCTAACCATTATGATCGGTCGATAATAAAGATCGTGAGTGTCAAAACAGTTGTGCAGGTTGTTTTTCACCATGAGTCATTGTTCTGCATCGTGACTCATCGATCTTTGATGCAATTTCAAATTAATATTGTTGACATATGTTTTGATACATAATAAAAAATATTTGTGCTTATAAGAAATATTTATTATATATTAAAAATTACATTTTCAAAATAAAATTTATGATATTTATTATTTTTAATTAGAATTTAATTTATAAGATAAAATACCCTATGAAATTAACTAATATTTAGGATTTTAAAGTCTGGTAAATAGGATTTAGAGTTTAGTAATTATGATTTTAGAATTTAATGAATAGGTTTTTACGGTTTAATGGATAGAATTTAGAGTTTAAAAGTTAAATGGTTAAAATTTTGGAATTTAGTATTTAGGATTTAATGATTAATTGGTAGAGTTCATACTTTAATGGTTAGGGTGTAGGGATATTGGTTAGGTTTTATTTTTTATTTAAAAATTTTGAATGAATAGTTTTTTATTGAAATAAAATTAATAAAGGACTAATAATGAGTTTAAAATAAAAAGCACATAAAATTTATGAAATTTGAAAATTTAAGATGGGATTTTAACTGATGAATTATAATTTTTTATATATTTATTATATATAAATTTACATTAAATTCCAATTCTTTTCTTAAAAAAAATAGATTTTATATATATATATATAATTTTATGAGAAAGGGTTTAAAAAATGTATAACATCTCAAAATACGAACGAAAGATCAAAGTAAACGTTATTCAATTTCCACTTAAAAGATTTAATCAGGTTATTTTTTAACATTTTAATAAAATAACAACCTGTATGAAATATTTGTTTAAAAATAAACAATAATTTGGCTCCATCTTCTCTTTAGTATAGTGAGGATGAATGTTTAAAATGGGTATGTAATGCAGTTTCGCCTTGGGTTTTCTTCACAAGGTAGCACATGAAAATTTTCATTTGATTAGGACAAATGAAAATTGTAAAAAGTGACATTCTCGTGCGTAGCTTCCTCTCAACAGAGGATTTAGGGGTAAATATACAAAATTTTAATTTGAAAACTTGTATGTCCATTGCATGTTTAATTAGAATTTGCTGGATTTTTTTACAAGTATAAAGTTTTCGTATATTCAAAGTTAAATTACTTTATTATTTTCTGTAATTTCATTCAATTTCTAATAAAGTCTTTATGCTTTAAAAGTTTTGAATTGGATATTTATATTTAATTTTTATTTTTAATTGAATATTTCTTATATTTTTTTTGTTAAATTTTGTTAGTAATTGGTTCATATGAATGGCAATCTATTAACGTTTATGGAGTGAGAGATAATTGACTGTCTTTTCCTTTTAAAAATAAAATAATTTTATAAAATATTTTAATCTTTTTAAGTTATTTATTATTTAAATATAAATAAAAATAATATGAAAGATTTATACTAACAATTGATAAGTTATGCTAAAGAATATTGTCCATGTGGGTCAATTACTGACGAAATTTAATAAGAAAAAAATAGGAAGTATGTAAATAGAAGTAAAAAATAAATATAAGAATTTAATTTAAAACTTTTAAACTCTAAGAATCTAATTAAAGTTGAGTGAAATTATAGGAGCCAACAAAAGTAATTCAACTATATTTAAATTATTTTATATAGTAAAAATGCATTAAATAAAATTTGAATCCATGGCATTAAATAATTTGCTGTTATAAAAAGTATTATATTGATAATATATTACAATTAAATTTTAAAACAATTATAATTCTCATAATCATGTATCTCAGCAAAAAAATTAGTCAATTATTATTATTATTATTATTATTGGTGGTGGTAGTGGTGACAAAAGAAGTCATGTTGATGATAATCTTTTTAGCAATAATATTAACAAATTTTATACAATTTGTATAGATACAGTCTACAAAAAATTTCTCCCATTAAAGGCCAACATTGCAATTGTAATCGATTTGGTAAGTAGCATAAAAGTTATATCACTACAAAAAATGGTATAATTTAGTGGCGGTTATGCATTATATATAGCGGCGATTAGAGCCTTCGCTGAGTAACTTAGCGGCGGTTATGGTAACCGCTAGTAAACACACCGTCGAATCGACATTAGCGACGATTAGAATAAACCGCTGGAAAGTATAATTTTTGTGTAAACTTAGCAACGGTTAAATTAACTGCCACAATGTTTTCCATTTATAATTTAGCAGTGGTTAAGTTAACTACCGCAATATTTGAAACAGAAAACCTACATAATGTATTGACGTTAGCGGTAGTTAGTTAACCGTCACTATTTTTATGTTAGATTTAAATTTAGTGGCGGTTCCTTAACCATGGCCAAATTTTCCAGTATTTTTTTAAAAAATTTCAAATCATTCAATCCTTATATTTCCATTAGTTCATGATACTAATTGTCCCTGTAAAATATAAAAAACAAACTCATAGTAGAAGAAAAATAACATTCATTCAAATATAATGAAAATAGCATTCATTTAAATAAAATATAATATCAATAGTCTTTACATTACTTTCCAATCAAAAAGTCTTTAAAACTAAAAAATACAACAAAACTTAAGGAGATTGGCTAGGATCAGTGACATTTCTATCTTGGTTGCTCCCCATCCTGAAAAGAAAAAAAAGACAAAATATCTTAGACTGAAAAATGACTTGCATATTCAGACATGCAAAAATAGCAATTCACTGCCACCATAGTTTAGCATAATTCTGATTTGAATACAACAATTCAATTACCTATAAAGTAGCACAATTATACCATAGTTTGACATGCATACATAGAAACCAAATAGTATATTGGTCTAATTATGCAGAAAAATAGCAATTCAAGTATGCAGATATTGCTCCAATCAGGCAGAAAAAATAAAGAAATAGAAACAACTTTATGAGGATCTAGTTAAAGATGATTGTGATGAATAGGACAGATACAAAAACATATTTGGAAGCAAACAAATATACAACAAACATAGTTAGAACAACAGATTTGACCAAGTTTTACATATAATACCTGTTGGTCAATAGAAGGGTGATCGAACAAATGGGGTGGAATGTACGTGCCCATGGACTTGATGTAATTCAAAATGGCTTCCACCCGCGCCTCTATTTTTTGCAATTGTGATTTAAGCCTTATAATTTCTTGGTTCACATTATTTGAGATTGATGAACAGCTACCACCTCCTCTTTCAGAACTATTCCTAAAGACGCTAGTGGGATAAGCACCCATGCCTAGTCCTCATACACGACCTGGGTGCTCCTTCCTAAATACTTGTCCAAAAGTATCGTCTGGGGAGATTATTGACAACTGTGTTTAGTCTGCTTGGCTCGAGGCTTCATGTATTTTTTCCTAAATAAACAACAAAACATATGTATCAATATCAACTAATTACTACTTCGAAAGTAATAAAGAATGCACAAATGAACCCTCACCCCTATGCTTCTTGCTTCGTCATTCACGTATGAGCCATCATTTCTCCTATGAACAGCGTCCCACAACTCTGCCCTTCCAATGGAACCTTATCTTTCTCTCTCCTGACATTTAAACAAGCAAAAAAGAGTTATTTCATAAGCCAATCTTAATTGTATTCACTCAAATTAAATGGCTATGG
>JANHAO010014170.1:0-15462 GCA_026873985.1 Saraca asoca | reverse complement strand
CTAGTTTGCCTAAATTGAACTACATCAAAGACAAAGTATGTGGTGCTTGTTAGAAAGGTAAACAAGTGAAATCCTCATTTAAATCCAAAAATACTGTTTCAAATTCAAAACCCCTTGACTTGCTTCATATGGAGTTAATTGGTCCATCCAAAATCCAAAGCCATTGAGGCAACTCTTATGTATTTGTGATTGTTGATGATTTTTCTAAATTTACATGGACTTTCTTTTTATCTCATAAAAGTGACACATTTCAAGCTTTTCAAAGACTTGCTAGAGTGATACAAAATGAAAGAAGATGCTCTATCATTTCCATAAAAAAGTGACCATGGGAAAGAATTTGAAAATAAGAAATTCACTAGTTTCTATGAAATGCATGACATTAGTCACAATTTTTCTGCACCCAGGACATCACAGCAGAATGGTGTTGTTAAAAGGAAAAATAGATGTTTAGTGAAATGGCAAGAACCATGCTAAATGACAGCACACTTCTAAAGTCATTTTGGGCTGATGCAGTTAACACTGCATGTTATATCATGAATAGGGTATTTCTCAGGCCTATTCTAAATAAAACACCCTATAAATTATACTTTGGAAGAAAGCTTAACATTTCATACTTTCATGTCTTTGGCTATAATTTTATACATAATAATGGCAAGGACAATCTAGATAAATTTGATCTTAAGTTTGATGAAGGTATTTTTCTTGGCTATTCTTCATCTAGCAAGGCCTTTAGAGTATACAATAGAAGGACCTTGAAGATAAAAGAATATGTGCATGTTGTCTTTGATGAATTTGCTTTGAGTGATCATAAATCAAGTGTAGAGGAAGATCAACAAGGTTAGTGGACCTCCAGCTCCACTTCAGCAAATTAGCAAGAAAAATCAAAGGTATATGATGCAAAACCAAGAGAAAAAGGAAAAGCTCCAACATACTAGACATTACACCACCTAGCTCTCCTCAAAAACCTTGGAAATTCATGGGAAATCACCCCAAAGAACTTATCATAGGAGATGCAACTAAATGGGTAACACATAGTAATTCAAAAAATTTTTGCAATTATTCTACTTTTGTTTCTTTAATTGAGCCTAAGAATGTTCAAGAGGCCCTACAAGATGAAAATTAGATTTTGGCAATGTAAGAGGAATTAAATCAATTTACAAGAAACTAAGTTTAGACACTTATGCCAAAATCTGATCATCATAATATAATAGGGACTCGTTGGGTTTTTAGAAATAAACTTGATGAAAATGGAGTAAGTATAAGAAACAAAGCTAGGCTAGTAGCAAAAGGATATAACCAAGAAGAAGGAATAGATTTTGATGAAACTTTTGCACCAGTAACTAGACTAGAAGCCATTAGGATGTTGTTGACATTTGCTTGTACAAGAAACTTTAAACTTTACTAAATAGATGTTAAAAGTGCTTTTCTAAATGGTTACATCTTAAAAGATATTTATGTATAACAACCCCCAGGTTTTGAAGACCCCCTAAACCTAAATCATGTTTATAAGTTACAAAAAACCTTATATGGTTTGAAACAAGCACCTAGAGCTTAGTGTGACAGACTCAGTAAATTTTTAATCCAGAAAGACTTTAAGAGAAGGACTGCTGATACAATACTTTTTATACTTGAGAAGGATAAAGATATCCTACTTGTACAAATTTAAGTAGATGACATTTCCTTTGGCTCTACAAATAAGCAATTATGTAAAAATTTCTCAAAGTTAATGCAAAATAAATTTGAGATGTCCATATGGTTAAGTTGACCTTTTTCCTTGGCCTACAAATTAAATAATCAGCCAGAGGTATTTTCTTATGCCAAACTAAATATACTCTTGAATTGCTAAAGAAATTTCAGTTTGATAATTATAAACCTATAGGAACACCTATGAGTCTATCTTTAAAATTAGATAATGATTTGAATGGAAAGAGTGTAGATACTTCTTTATTTAGAGGTATGATAGGTAGTTTATTATACTTAACTACTAGTAGACTTGACATTATGTTGAGTGTTTGTGTATGTGCAAGATATCAAACTAATCCAAAGGAATCACACCTATCAGCAATGAAAAGAATTTTTAGATACTTAGTAGGAACTAAACATTTAGGACTCTGGTATCCCAGGTCTAAAAGTTATAGTATATTAGGATATTTTGATGCAGATTATGTAGGGAGTAAAATAGATAGGAATAGCACTAATGGTGCTTGTCAATTTATTGGTCATTCATTGGTTTTATGGTCATGTAAAAAACAAAACTATGTTGCTTTATCTACTGCTGAGGTAGAATATATAACTGCTAGAAGTTATTGTGCCCAAATTCTCTGGATGAAACAACAACTTTCAGGCTATAGACTAAAGTTTAAGAAATTTCTAATACTTTGCTGCAACACAAGTGCCATAAACATTACTAAAAACCTTGTAATGCATTCAAGGATTAAGCATATTCAGATCAGACACCACTTTTTGAGAGATCATGTTCAAAAAAGAGATATTTTCATAGATTTTGTTCAAATAGATTTTCAATTAGCAAATACTTTTACAAAATCTTTAGATGAAAAGAGATTTATATTCATTAAAAGAGAAACTGGAATGATAAACCCTGAAGAAATTTATCAAAATTAGACATTTTCAACTGTTTGCTTTATATCCTTTCAATTTTTATTATTCTTGTTATTTTTCATTTGTTATGACTGATTTTCAAATGCAAAATTTAACTTAAGCATCGGAGCTTCATAAGTTTGTTTTGCATGCACATGCTTTAAGCATTTATGGTAAGAAATTAATAGTAAAATTTGGCTTATTTCTGTATAAAAAACTGAGTTTTGGACCCTAAATCGAATTTAGAATTGATTTCTAATTTTCTAGGATTTGTTTGACTACATGAATCGATTCTACAATCAATTTATAGTTCAACAATTTGAATCTTTAATCGATTCTAGAACCAATTCAGACAAATTTTCAATGTTTTTGTATAATTCAAAATTTTTTAAAAATTCAATATGCATTAATGAATTGATTCCCAAATTGATTTGAACCAAAATTTAGTCATTAATTCAGGGGGAGCTATGAAATTCTTAATTTGATTTTATTTTGTTTTATATGTTTATTTCTTTATTTTTATTTCTTTTTTATATTTCAAAAGGGGGATAAAAAGCATAAAGCTTTATTTTAGATGACCTCTTCTTTTAATTTTTTTCACTAACTTTGAACCTCATCTAAAATTGTTTGTTAATATCAAATAGGGAGAGATTGTTAGCCTAAGTTATTCTAGCTACATATTTTCCTTAGTTTCAATGTTAAAAAATAATTTTATCTGACAATATACTTTAGTATTTTTTATTTTTTTTGCAAGTTCAAAAGAAATGATTTCAGAGATCCGAGAATAGTTTTATGATTTATTTTTATTTTAATAAGATTTTTTGTAAATGAATTCAAATGAGATTTGATTCAATTTTTTTTTTTAATAATGAGGTAGATTCAAACCACTTGAAGGAAACAAAGTTTTTGAATGATCTTTGATAAGTACAGATTTTATAAAACTATTTTTTATTTTTTGAATTAATTCACGCATCGATTCATTAAATCACTTGTGAAAATTATATTAGAATCGATTCATCAATCAATTCGTGAAGTAAGTTTTTGAAAAATACTTTTTTATCGAAGGTTGGGAATTTTTCCTGAATCAATTCAGTAATTGATTCAAGATCTGATCATAACAGATTGAGATTCGATTACCAAACTAATTCATCAGTTGTAACCACTTTGAATCAATTCATTAACTAAAAGTTAGTTATTCTATTATAGTTGGTTATAGTAGTTATAAAAGCCTCACTACTTTCAGTTTTAACAAGTTTTTCACAGTTTTTATCATCCTTCAAGTGAGAAAATCTCTGAGAAAAGTGCTAAACAAGATTTTTCTCTACCTCATAGGATTTCTAAGATCTAATCAAGAGTTTTTGGATCAAAGCTCTATTGAATTCATCCTAGTTGTTTGAGATTTCATTTCAAACCTATGGTATTGTATTTCTTAATCTTTCTCATCTTTATTTTTCTATCTGAGATTTCTAAAGATTTAGAAATCTTGTCTAGATTAGCAAGAGTATGTTCTAAATCTGGTGTATGTTCTTAGGTAAGCAAAAAGCCTGTGTAATTTCTTATGTTTTTATTTTTGAACTGGCTTTTCAAGAGCCCTTTTTCAATCCTGATTGTTTCTTAATAAAGTGGTCATTCAGTTGAGAAAGATCCAGTGGAGTAGACTTGAATTGTAATTTCAATTCAAGTTGAACATGTTTAAAAATCTATATCTTTAATCTCTTTTTCCACTCCTATATCTAAAGTCTTGCTACACAATTACTATTTCTACCATCTCCACATTCACTGATTATTTGCCTATTGTACTTCTCAATAAAAAGCAACAAATCATCAACTTGTTAAATAGATAAGAAGAATTCATATTAGACAAAGGTGTATGTACATTTCCCTAAAGGAATAAGGGCACGATTTGTGTTTTTTCGCATTTTATATCTTTTACTAAGACCAACACTAATGTTCCTGGCTCAAGACTCCTCGATCTCTCCTTCTTCTTGAAGGAGCGAGCCAACTTGTTATTGTACTCTTTCAATCAAAGCTATGCCAGTTCTCTATCTTCTTTAATGAATTCAAGTTTGTCCCTCATTATGAATTGATTTGTTTCCTCATCATATTGGTTTTTCGTTCACTTTTTTGCCCAAGTTCTACCTGGATCATTACTTCTACTTTATAAGTTAAACTGAAGGGCTATTCTCTCATTATTGTTTAAGGAGTTATTTTGTATGACCAAAGGATGCTTGGTAGCTCCTCAACGCATTGACCTTTTGCTACTTCTTGCTGCTTTTTTAGCCCTTCTAGTACAATTCTATTAGCTACTTTTATTTGGCCATTCATCTAAGGTTGTCTGACTGAAGCAAATTTTTGTCATATCCACAACTTTTAAATATTGAATTGGTAAGATTTAGCAAATTCAATCAAGTTGTATTAAGAATAGCTAGAAAGTGATTTTAGATATACCTTCTACAAAATGTTGTAAATGTTTTACTAGTGAATTGTGCTCCATTATGCAAAATGATCACTTTTAGGAGCTTGAATTTACAAATAGATCATTTTTTAGTTGTGAGAAGGAGTATTTTATGTTTAATAGGTGTTTTTGTGACTTTTTTCACTTACATATAAGTTTCTAGAGAAACTTTTCTATGGCATGTGTTGTTATAGTAGCCAAAGGCTTGGCTTCTGCCCATTTGTGAAGTAGCCTACTATCACTATCAAGTATTTTTATTGCCCTATCAATTTTGAGAGGGACCTCACAAAGTCCAGACCCCACTAGACGAATGGCCAAAGGAAGGTGATCAGTTGATGCATGTATCCAAGCTGTCGTATCACATCACTGAATTTATGACATTTCTCACATTTTTTCACAAACCTAGAGCTTCTATCTTCATGGTGGGCCAATAGTAACCTAATCGAATGACCTTTATTGCAAGTGTCACTCCATCCACATGGCTTCCACATATCCCTTCAATGAGTTCTCTTAGTAATATTTTGCTTCTTTTGGTTGCAAGCATCTTAAAGATGGTAGTGCAAAACCTTTTAATATAAATATATGTTTTCTATAAAGAAAAATGCCACTTGTCACTCTAGCCTAAATGTTTCTACTTTTTCATATGATCTTTTCCCTCTTCTAAAAATTCAATTATCAAATCTATCCAGGCTATTCTTTTTCTATGTTCATAACTTTTTCCTCAATATTCGATGTTTGCACCATTTCTTGATTATTATTCTATTGCTAACTATTGCTTTTACACTGGCCAACTTCGCTAAAGCATCTGCCCAATTGTTTTCCTCTTTTGTTAAGTCTTATATCAAATTCAAACTCATTTAGTAACTTCATAGCTTTCTCTGCATGCTCCGATATCATAGGCTCCATAGTTTCATAGGCTCAGTTAACCTAATTTGTGACTAGCTGCGAGTTGTTATCACCAAAATCTTTTGAGCACTACCTCTCGAGCCAACTTGAGGCCAACAATCAAGGCTTCATATTCTATTTGGTTATTACTTTCCTCTCTTGTCAATACTACAATGACTGTTTCATCTGATGTGGCTTAATATAAGTACAAGGGGCCCACCTATTTGAGGCTTCAATAGGATTATTGGACTTGCTAGATACCTTTTAAGCTCATCAAAAGCTTTTTCACATTCATCATTCCACACAAAATTGACATTTTTAAACAATTTATAATAAGAAAGGAATTTATCCCTTAACTTGGACATGAAGCAAGTTAGAATCACTAAACTTCCATTCAGTGCATGCACCTCTTAGATGCTTGTTGGGCTCCTCATGTTGATGATGACCTGACATTTTTCTAGATTTGCCTCCATTCTCTTTTCTATTAACATGAAACCTAGAAATCTTCCAGTCCATAGCCCAAAGGCACATTTTATTGGGTTTAATCTCATCTTATTCCTTTTCAAAACTTCAAACGTTTCCTTAAGGTCATTCGTACTAATTTTACCTACATATCATCTATATTGACCTTAAGTTTTCAACCAATCTATCCTACAAATACCTTGTTCATCATACGCTGATAGGTCACGCTAGCATTCTTAATTCCAAATGACATTACCCTATGGCAACAAACTCCCTAGTCAGTCACAAAAGCCATTTTCTCTTCATCATCTAGGTACATTTTTAATTGATTGTACCTTGAAAATGCATTTTCAAAACTTATTATCCTTGAAGCCAAATGCGTTGTCAACCAACTGATCAATGTTGGGAAAAGAATATGAATCATTTAGGCATGCCTTGTTTAAATCTATAAAGTCAATGCATATACACCATCCCTTATTCTATTTTTTTTTTTTTACTAAGACCATATTGGCTAGCTATGTTCTATGAGATACTTCCCAAATGAAGCCAGCATCCAACAACTTCTGCACTTCATCTGTAATTACCCCTGCCTTTTGATGCTAAAGTTTCTTTTCTTCTATTACACAGGTTTAGCATTTAGGTTTAAAGCCAATCAATGACATGCAATTACTGGGTCAATTCTAGGTATGTCAATGAGTTTCTAGGCAAGCACTTCAACATACTTTTTAAGCAAGTTGGTGATCATTGCTATCATTTGGCAATAAATTTGCTCTTGTTCTAACTATGCAATCACTGCTATCACTAAAGATATTTACCTTAACCAGCTTTGCCACCAGTTTCAACCAGTTTTGGGTAGGATTTCAAACATCAAAAGAGGCTATCTCCATCGGTTGACATTCTTCTTTCATTAGACAACTTATGACAACTAGTTTTGTTCTACTAGTAGTTCCTTTGTCCTGCTCCACTTCTAAGCTGATCATATACAATTTTCAAGTGGTATTTTGCTCTACTTTAAGCTTCCCCACTCTTGCAAGGGTCAAGAATTTCATCAATAAGTGTGATGTCCTTCCAAAAATGGCATTATAAGCACTGTTGTAAGCTACCACAATTAGGACATCCACATCCACACTTTGTATCCATAGGGGCACATCGACCGTCATTTACAAAGTGACTATTCTTTCTATTATGACCTATTTTCCTAAATAACTAATTAACACACCATTATAAGGCTTATACATACTATCTGGTATGTCTAATGCTTCTGCAATGTGAAAGTAGAGTATGTTAGTGCAACTCCCTTGGTCAACTAGTATCCTTCTTACTAAGAAGTTGTGAATAAGTGCTGAGATGACCATTGGGTCTTCATGGTCCCAGTTGAAACCCTCAAAATCTTGCTTTATAAAGGATATGGTCTTGTGCTTTTTGTGTTTCTTTTTTACCTCCACATTTATAATTGGTCTCAAATGATGTTTTTTTTGGTATTTTTGGAGGATCCTCCTACAATGAATCCCCCCCCCCACAATTGTCTCAATAATACCAAATATAGGAGGCTCGATCAACATGCTCTCCTTTCCTTCTTTTCATAGTCAACGATCTCACTCTCTTTTGATCGATGGAGTTTCTTGTGCTTTGAGCTTCTTATACTTTGACAAATGACCTATTAGAATCAATTGTTTAATCATCCATCAATGTAACACATTTTTCAATCTCATAACCATAGTCCATATGAAACTTGTAATATTTCTTTTATTAGTTGGGGGAATCTACACTACTTCTACGGTAAAAACTTCATCAGCTCTATCACCTAATTGTTATTTATTGATATGTTAATTAGCAAACACAATGGCTCTTAATTGTTAAACCAATCCCTTAATAGTGCTTGCTCTATACCCTTTGATCCATGAATGGTTAACTTTCTTACCCCAGAAGCCTTTATCCCATTCTCCTAGCTACCTCAATCTCCTTAACATTGATGTACTTTTTGGATTGAGCCAATAACTCTACTAAAGTTAATGTCTATTACTTAGCCAGCAACAGGGAAAAGGATTTCAATCCCAAAATCAATTGATAAACTATGACCCCGTCATTCAATTCTTTAATTTCCAATGCCAAACTATTGAATCTAGCTAAGTACTCCTTGATCGTCTCTCGCTTCCCTTGCTAAAAATTCAGCAGTGCAGCTAAAATCTTCTTTAGTGCTTAACTTGTTGCAAAATACATGGTGAACACCTCTATCAACTACTTGAATTGAGATATAGATTGCCTCAAATGGATATTAAACCATTTCAATCCCACCTTCTTCAACATAATGGAAAATACTCTACACATGATGGCATCCTGAGCACTTGAAAAAAGTATAGATGCCCAAAACACCTCCAAATGCTCTTACAAATTTGTAGTTCCATCATAGGCTTTGAGATGGGTTGCGGGTTTGAAACTGGGTGGTAGTGGCATATCCATGATGTGGTTTGTGAATGGGTAGGAGTCTTCTTAGGTGATTGGAGCCCAATATCTCAATGGTATGAGAAAATCTGGGGTCTAAAAGGTCATATGTTTCATGGTATAATGGTCAAACATTAGACAATTGAGTGCTATATAAAGGTTGGTAGTTAATGAATGGGGATAACCACCTTGATTGATAATCAAATATGTCACCAAAAAAAGTGGTTATGGTTGGTCTAATGTAACATAGGTGATATGGACTCTAGATCTAAGTTTAGGAGGTTTGGGAAATGATTTAGTAGTTTGATGTGGTTATGTTTGTGTATGGGAATTGTCAACTGGGATGAAATGGTGCGAGCTATCCATGTTCGTTGAAGTGAGTGAGGAAGGAGAATAACGATGTGGTGGTTGATGACAGAGATTTTGTAATTGCTTCAACTCTGATTGCATGTGATAGATTTGCTTTGCTAGAACACCTCACTGTAGCTCTGCTTCCTTATGGAAAACTTCCCTTTAAAGCTATTGGGAGTGCTCACCCTATAAAGTAATCGAATAGCTTTAAGGAACCAATGGCAAAGAGCTTTGTCCTTCATTATTGACATTAGTGGCTTTTGCCTTTCAAGGCATATTGAAGAAGTAGGAAGAGTCACCAATTGCATTAGTGTTGGTGGCATGACAACTATAGAAGGTACCAAATAAAGCTTTTGCACAAATGGGTTTTACAGTTATTTCTCCAAAGTAATAGTATGTGTTTTTGTATTCTGCTTGCCTTGAGAGATTGGGATCCTCTTTATATATAATAGGAGGTAAACCCTTATTTACCTTGATTTTGGGCCCCACTAGCAAGATTTGTGCTAAGGTGTGAATGGTGTGATCAAGTTCCAATCAGATGCTACAATGTGGAAGTGAACAACAAAAGCTGATCGTCAGTAAGGAGTACCCATGGTCAATCATCCAAGAAGAGTATTCGTGGATGGTCATTTGGATGCATTGTCTTGGTTGTTTATCTTATTTAGTTTTAGGGTTTAGGGTTTAGGTCACTTGGAATAGGGTAACGGATCAGTTGATAAGTTGTCCTCACTTGGTTGGCTTACTCTTTTTTATGAGTTGTCATCAACAAGGCTGCCACACTATGTTTGATTTTTCCAAAAAAATTTGTATCAAACTAAGAAATTGTGCTCCTTAAATTGTTTATAAGGTTGACTTGTGACATTTTTTCCCACTTAATGAATGTTAATGCCCTCACTAACGTCTCGATTTGACACAACTCTTATGAAGGTCATTAACCTACTTTATTCAAGCTTTTCCCTTAAACTCTTCATAAAGGTCTTTAGCTTGTTCCACTCAAGCTTTTCTCTAACCATTTGGAGCTTGTTTCTTTAAACAACCATCTCATGAGGACTTTCAAAAGGATGATACCCTCAACTTGACACAACATCAGGATAATCTTCAGTCTATTACTCATCAGCTCCTCCCTCAATGTCCTCTTATCCTGCTTATTTGAGTTGGCTCTATCAAAACTTTGTAGCTTCTGTAGATTTTGGTGAGTTGCCTCTTTAGAAAAAAGTTTTTGTTACCTTAATAACTTAAATGCTTGCTACCTCTATAGCTTGCATGTGCTACCTCAATAGCTCTCAAGTTTTTCTACCTTTGTAGCTTGTGCGCACACTTGGCGTTTGAGACTCTACCATTAGAGATACCTAAAATCTAATGTCCTATAACACAATATGAGGGATAAGACTAATCCTTTACTTATGAGTTTACATGTGTTGGGTTTAACAATTCCTCACACTTCATTGCACCCCTCAATTGAATCTTTTGACCCTCTTTGAATAAATACCTTCTAGTATCTTAGCCATCACAGCTTTTTCCAAGTTGATGCTATCTAACACCAAGGTCTTCATGACCACTCTTAGGTTTGCACTCTCTAGTGGTAGCATTTCAGAGTTGATACAACTCTTGTATCTTGGCCCTCACAGTCATTCTTGTGAAGGTCAATGCCCATTAATGCTTTTCAAGCAACATCCTTTGATGTTTTGGCCACCACAACCTACTTCAAGTGTATCCTTTGATGGCTCCATTATTATTGCTTAATAATGTTTGAATGTAAAGCAATCTGTCACTACAACTTAAGTGCTACATACTTGGACACTAGAAAATGTGAGCTCCATGGTCATTGCCACAAAGACCATCTCACAACTATGATGCACTACCTCCCTAGCATCTTGAAATAATCCCTTTAGACTACTTCAACTCGAATTATTAGACTTTTTAACATAATCTTAAACTTCTCCCACTAGAGTCACCCACTTGATGCACCCTTAGGGTTTTTCAACCCTTTGGTTATGGCCACGCACTCTAGCACGACTAGGACTTTACCCTCTAGCACCATTGATTGTTAATGTATCATTTTGGATGTAGCCAAGTCTTTTGGCAAGATCAAGGCTTCTCTGAGGGCTTCTCCCACTAGATAGGTTGCTGATTCTCACATCCTTCTTGATGGTTTGCATTCCCTCAAATGCTACTATGAATGAATACATAATTAACGCCCCCACTATAAGCAAGCCCATTAACTTCTACACACGGTTGCACTCAATGCACCAATAACATTCCTTCAGTTGCAACATTCTTGTACCTTTGCCCAAGATTTGCTCAACCTCTTGCTACCTTTTACAATCCCCATATGCTTAGACAAGTTGTATCCATCATAATTGTTAACCTTGACATGATGAGAACTCTTTCCCACCACCCAACTCACTTGCCAATCCACCCTATCTACCATGTCTTCTTGCCTACCTATCCTGCCTATTTACTCCTTTGAGTGCTTAGCAAGGCCTTAGGTGCTTAGCGAGATTAGCGCTTAGTGTGAAGTCAAGTTTAGTGCCCACCTGATCTGCTCTCTAGCAATCGAGATGTCATAAGCTAGTAGCTTTCTAGTCAAAATTGTGTAGCCCATACTTGTCATTCTTGGCCAACATGTCATCCTTCTAATAAACTTAAGCCACAGTTGGATAAACAAATAAGGCAAGGTGGATTTTGTCACCCATACAACTAAAATACTATGCACATGTTCAAAGGCAACATAAGCTTGTAAATAGAAGCAATCGAACAATAGAGCTTTAAGAACACCCCGCAATCGAACAATAGAGCTTTAAGAACACCCCACATAAGTAGCGTATAGTAGGCAAAGGCAAAGGACAATCGAATGGAGAGAGGGACAAGTCCTTTTTATTGATATATGTCTCATTATATAGTTTAGAGTGTGCAAGGGAGATATCATGGCAATACACTCTTAAGACCTCTAGACAAGTGCCAACGAGCCCTGAACGAGAACCTAACAAGGTCCTAATGTGCCCTCGACAAAGCCCCAACAAGCTACCATCACTCTCTCCTAAAGAGCATTTTGAGTCAAAGGCCAAATGGCACAAGTAGATAAACTTTTTCCTAGTTTTCATAATGCCTTTTCTCATAGCTCTGGTTGGGTTTTATGGGTCATCTTATATAGACTCAAAGCCAAAAAAAGGAAGGAATTTGGCCATATACTTTCATACTCACACTTAATAAGCAAAGCATGACAAAATTATAAAAATGCCTTTGAAATGGTGAAAAATTAGAAAAATAAGGCACAAGTCAGATCACTCTCAAATGTGAGCCACAATGCCTCCACACTATGCCTAATTTTTCCACCAAGTTTTATGTCAGCAAATTTGCCCCATCAAATTGTTCGCAATATCTACTTGTAACAATTAGCAATGTCATGCCTAAAATAAAAGGGTTGCATCTAATAAGGAATGATGTCAACTTAAGCTAGTCATCTTAGGTGAAGTGATCAATAAAGTGACATGATGAACCATAACTTGTATCCAAAATATATCAGAAAGACAAATTAAAGCTATGAAATTTTATTTTGGATTCATTTGTTTGATAGAAAAATATTTTTCTGAAAATTATTTTTCTAACTTTTTTATATTTCGAGCCAATAAGAAAGATAATTAATAGAAAATGATAATATATATGAAAGAAAATAACTTCTTAATTAATTAAAATAAATTATTTTTGTAAATCACCTTATATTACACAATTTTTTTACTTTACTTTTCTTTTTTCTCTCTCTTATCTTTGTCTCTAGACACCCTATTTGCTTTCCTTTCTTCTCTTTACCCTTCTCCCTCATAATTTTTCTCTTTACCACATACTCTCCCTTCTCTCACCTTTCTATTTTTCTCCTCCTTTTCTTCGGTCCCTCTCTGTCATCTTTTTTCGCTTCTCTTCTCTTCTCTGTGCCCATATATTCTCTCTCTATCAATCCCTTCCTCCTCCACTCTCTTTTGCTCTCTCTTATCTCTCTTCTTGCATCTCTCCTTTCATTCCTGTTGTGTCTAGAAATTATTTTGACAATCAAAAGACTTAATAAATGTAATTAATAATTTGACCTAAGTCATATGAATTAATTCGATGAAAAAAGATGAAAAAATAAATATTTGAATGTTTTTTTATTTTTAATACAAAACATACATAACTTTTAATTTTCATTTTGTTGACGCGTATATAAAGTTGATGTTATCATTCACAAATAAAAATGTGAAGGACAATCACATTCACTTTACCAATCACAGTGCTTGGTTATAATAGTTCACAATACTTGGGCTCTTTTATAGGTCTCTAGGTGAAACATGTGACTCTGGTGCATAAGGCCCTCTGTCAAAGAAAAACGCTACAATATTTCTTTTGCAAGAGGCAAGAAAGATGATGCGGTTTGTATATGCTTCGAGTAATGCATTTATGCAAATATAACAATAAATTTATGGATAAATGAAAATTTCAAACACTTAAAGTACATGATGGCAAAAAGATTGCCTTGAAACTGAGATGCTTTTTATAACCGGCTAGTCTTCCTCGACAAGCTTCCCATGGCCTTCGCCTTCTCCCTGAGAACATATTTCTGGGTCTTCCCAGTAGAAGTCTTCGGCAGATCAGAAAAGACCACAGTTCGAGGAGCCATATAACGAGGTAATCGGCTTTGACAAAATTTTATTATCTCCTCGGCTGTGGCACTAGTGCCCTCCTTTAACTTCACAAATGCACAAGGTGTCTCGCCCCAATAATCATCAGGCCTTCCAACAACAGCTGCCTCCAGAACTGCTGGATGACTAAATATCACGGCTTCCAACTCAATTGTGCTAATATTTTCTCCCCCAGAGATAATAATATCCTTTGAACGGTCCTTGAGTTCTATGTAGCCATCAGGATGCTTTACTCCCAAGTCGCCACTCCGAAACCACCCACCTTTAAATGCATCTTGTGTTGCTTTCAAATCCTTTAGATATCCATTCATCACAGTGTTACCCCTGAACATCACCTCCCCCATGGTTTTTGCATCGGCTGGTGCACTCTTCATCGTAACAGGATCCTTTACATCAAGCTCCTCAATGCCAAGATGTTGTACTCCTTGTCGAGTTTTGATCTTTGCTTGTTCATCGCGAGGCAGCGAATCCCATTCTGGTTTCCAAGTGCAAATTGTTCCAGGACCATAGGTCTCTGTCAAACCATATGAGTGTGTGACAATAAATCCAAGCTCTTCCATCTTATAAAGCACTTCTGGTGGAGGTGGCGCAGCACCGGTCATGACGACCACCTTTCCTGGAAGTGGCTTCCGAATGCCAAGTGGTGAATTAATTATCATGTTCAAAACTGTTGGTGCACCTCCCATGTGGGTTACCTTGTGCCGGAAACAATTGTCAAATATTCCTTTCGCAGTCACACTTCTTTGGCAGACATTTGTGCCACCCTGAGCAGCAATACCCCAAGGAAGGCACCATCCATTGCAATGGAACATCGGAACACACCATAAATATATTGGCATTGATTTCATCTCATTGAGAAGAACTGCTGCCAAAGCATTTAGATAGGCACCTCGATGGCTATAGATCACACCCTTGGGGTTTGATGTGGTTCCAGAAGTGTAATTGAGTGATATCGGATCGCATTCATCCCTTGGCCTTCTTATCTCAAATTCATGTTTTCCTTTAGATATAAGATTCTCATATTCAAATATTCCCAGTGATGATGTGTTGTAACAACTGTCCTGCGATGACATATCACACTCTGGAATCAACACTAGAATGGGAAGCTTGGTGACTGTTTTAGACAGGATATCCATTGCTCCCTGAGCAGTATCAAGAAGTTGATAGTCAACAAAAAAAATCTTGGCCTCTGAATGCTTTAGTATGAGTGCAACCATAGCTGAATCATGGCGTACATTTAGGGTGCAGAGAATTGCCCCCGACATTGGAACACCAAAATGGAGCTCATACATAGGTGGAATATTTGGAGCCAATACTGCAACCTGGCCAAATAAGTGGAAATTCTTAACAAGCACAAAGGGTGATCAAAACCGGGGTAGTTGCCTTGAAAGGAAGTGATCATAAGCTTGTCTGACTAAATGAGTTTGAAACAAAAGGAACAAAAACAGAAATTTGTACTACTACAAAATACAGAAGAGAATAAAGTGCTAGTGAAAAAAAAAAAAGGGGGAGGGGGGGGGGGACAAAAACACAGAATTATATCACTGTCACCAGTACATAGAAATTCATGTGCACTATCGGAGATCTGTTTATGTA